>CAJPEV010001895.1:0-54657 GCA_905338385.1 Darwinula stevensoni
TCATGGGATCCGGAAGAAAGGAAGGGTCCAATGAAATCGGGTTTTGTGCAATTTCGTCTCATATCGTCCTTGCGCTGCTTGTGTGCTTCTCCCTATCGTTTGCCCCTTTCTAGTCAGATCCGAGCGAGACGGAGAATCGGTTCCTGTTCACATGGAATGCGTCAATACATGTCTTGGTTCCACGTCGTCGACCGTCCGATAGTTTGAGAACAGGAACATCGACGAGAGGATTTCAAACAGTGACAACTCCTTGAGGAAATCCGAGGAAGCGGGTTTTTGAGAACTCTCATGTCGTAGGCTCAATGGAGCCGACCCGCGCAATCCAAGCCATGCCTGTCAATAATGGCCATCGCCCCGGAAGACAGAAGGAAGCTTTCTTCCGTGCTCCCAGTAGAGACTCTATCGGATGATGAAGTGGTTGTGGAATGCCATCGTTGCAAGATTTTTCCCGTCGACTCGAGAGGAGAAGGTTACGCGCGGGGGGGTTTTAACGCGCGTCAGGCACGAGTGACCTCCCCAAGAACCATGGTTAGTGAATTGGAGCTCCGCACCCCGAGGAAACATGATATGGGGATGGTGCGATTTTTCTGGGGCTCCTCTTGACGCGGGAGATGTCTCAGTGCGTCCTACGTAGTCAGGACGGTTAGATCTAAGGCATAAAACATGCATCCGTTGGTTCGGAATTTCATCGCGGGCGGGCGAGAGTTATCCCGAAGGAAAGTTAAAATTTGCCGTGTGAGATCAGTAGAAGGCGGAGTTGCGATTGTCGTTCACGCTGCAGGCCATATTTCGCCTGATGCCCTGAAAATTCCCTAACGAATAAGAGGAAGGACGGGAGTTCTTGGCGATTAATCACTTCAACCACCTTAGGAACCAATCAATCGTAGGAAGGAAAATGAGAAGGGAAAACCCAGGGTGAGGTTGGTTCTGCAGATGCATGTTTCCCCCCCTAGCGTCAATGGTGCGTGGGACCCAGAAAATAACGGATACATTTCCCCCCCACCCCCGTGAGAGAACGAGATCGGTACCATTTAAAAAAACGCAGTAAAAAGGCACTTCCACCCACACTTCATCTGTTGCCAGTGGAGAAATGCATCAGGGGAGACCCACGATTGGTTGATTTTCGCGAACGATTTGAGGAAGCCAATTTTTGTGAACTCTCATGTCGTAGGTTCATTGGGGCTGACCCGCGCAATGCAAGTCTTGCCTGTCAATAATGGCCATCGCCCCGGAAGACAGAGGGAAGCTTTCTTCCGTGCGTCCAGTTGAGACTCTATCGGATGATGAAGTGGATGTGGAATGCCATAGTCGCAAGATTTTTTTTTTCCCGTCGACTGAAGAGGAGAAGGTTACGCGGAGGGGTTTTAACGCGCGTCAGGCACGAGTGACCTCCCCAAGAACCATGGTTAGTGAATTGAAGCTCCACACCCCGAGTAAACATGATATCGGAATGGTGCGATTTTTCAGGGGCTCCTCTTGACGCGGGAGATTACTCGGAAGGTTATATCTAATTCACAACATGCATCCGTTGGTTCGGATGTCCACCGAGGGCGGCAAGAGTTATTTGGAAAGGCCAAAAGGGGGGCGGGGGTTAAAATTCGCCTTGTGTGATCGGTAGAAGGCGGAGCTACGATTGTCATTCACGCTGGAGGCCCTACTTCGCCTGATGCCCTGAAAATTCCCTCACGAATAAGAAGAAGGACGGGAGTACTTGGCGATTAATCAATTCAGCCACCTTAGGAACCAATCAATGGTTGGATGGAAAATGAGAAGGGAAAACCTAGGGAGAGGTTGATTCTGCTGATATATGTTTTCACCCCCCAGCGTCAGTGGTGCATGGGACCCAGAAAGTTGTGAGGTAACGAGCCACCTAAAGTCTTTAATTTGAGAAAAAGTAACCGTTCTTGTCCTCATTGACGAGAAAATTAATTAATCGATTACTGTGATTTAATTTAATTGCCACGCAGTACTTCAAACACTGTTTTGCAGAGGTGCGAAGGACAGTAGGGAAATTAGGAATGTTCCTTGGGATGACTCCCTGCCCCGATCGATCGAGCAAAGTCGATGATATGTAATGTCCGGGGCAAGAAGGCAGTTCTGCATCTTCCTCAGTACAGCTCCTCGTGCATGGACCTGCATTTTCTCCCATTTTCCTCTTTCCCGTCGAAGTCGCATCTCTCACTCTTGTCCTCCACTGCTTTCAACCGACTGATATTTGTTTTTTTTTGCTGTTACGGTGAGGAGGATTTTTCGGTCTCTCATTCCTCCAGCCCGATACCTGGAATCTGCAGCTAACCCAACATTAATTTTTTCATGGTTATCGATTGCATGCCTTAAAGGTGTACCTTTAAAATACCTATGCATTCTCTCAGCCTGTTATTCTTCACGAATTCTATTTTTAGGCTGAAGGAAGTTTCCATTCTTGATTTGCTTATATTTTTATGATATTCTGTTATGCAGCGAAATCTCGCAAACTCCTTTACGGAGTTTCTTCTTCTCTTGCGTTGAAACATGTCAACAAATGTTAACGACTGCGTCATTGGCAGTTCTCGGAAATACATCTGTCGAATGCGTGGCAAGACTCGAACGTGCTATTACATGGGAAGTAAGAGTCGGTGGCGAGAGCTGGCCCCATTCAGCTGACTCTTTTCTAGCGTCGTATTTGCTCTATCTGGGAAGAGGCTTTTCGCTATTCACGATTCCTCGGGAGGCAGATGCGTCGAGGGACCCTCGAGTGCCACATAACTACGTGGAACCTCGGCTCCCCGGGTAACTCCTGTATTTGCACGTGGTTCATGATCGATCTACAATTACAGGGATATTTACAAGAACACTTTTCAAGGAAATGAAATCTCTCATCATTTTATTGTGCTGCCTCTCCTGGAAATGGAAATTTGTCACGATCACACGCATCTCCCATCGATTCCGATTCTCAAGGGAACTTCTTTCTCAACCGATGTTTTTCCTTTATTTTTCTTGGATGCGGATTCCCTCGCTGCCATTGAAGAACCTATTCGACATCTTCAGTAACCAGGCCCGGCATATTTACAGCCACACAATCTCCACTAAAAGCTGAATATGAACTCATCCGCCGTTTCAGAAAATGAAGAAATACATGCAGGTCATCGTACTACGACTCAACTTTCTTGCGCAATCATAATATTAATTTGCCTTTCGTGTTGATTTAGAGAAGTTTATGCGACTGAAATGGAAGGCAGTTTCACAAATTGAAAATTCTTTGCGTACCGATGCTCCCCAGTTTTAGCAGAAATGACTTTTCCCTTACGCAGCAATATTTTGCAAACTCCAAGCTTGTGTACATGCGAAAACTTAGTCGGACTTTCGAATGGAGTAAGAGTTGAAATCCCAGGTAATGCCACAAGTTTCCTTCAAACCAATGTTGTCTTTTCCGTTTCAGATAATGAGGAGGATACGGAATTTAACTGCGACAAGAAGCCATCGTTCCAGCGTATACGAATCATGAGTGAGACAGCCTATCGAAATGTGATCTTCACCACTGCATTCAGGGTGGTCGATCGAGTAAGGAATTATGAAAAAATATAAAATACGAAAGAACGAATTAAGCATAGGATATTTTCTCTCATTCCAAAATGTGGAATTTCATTTCTAAATGACTCTATGGTTGTCTGATCTTGGGTCATCCCTCTCTGTCCCACATTGGCTTTCATGGTGGAATTTTAAAGGAAATGTTCGTAATAAAAAAAATCAGTGTGTGTAATGTTTTGAACCACAAGAGTGGTATTTGAAAAATGCACAGACTTTTTAACTTGCATCTCTGAAAACATATTTGACGAGTGTATACCCTCAAAAGGGGAAGAGAGGCTAATGGAGAAACATAGCAGTGAAAGCCTTCGACGTCACCCGGCGCCGATCAATACATCCCTCACACCTGCAGCGTAAACATCCATTGTTCCCTCCCTGTGCCGTCACCGAGGGAAGAATCTTTTTCTTTACATGCAGATGGACATACATGCTGGTAAGAACTGCGTTCCAATATTCTGTCGGTGGGATGATGTGGAGGCATTTACAGAGAAGTGAAAGTTTTGCCAGCAAGTTTGCCGAACAAGATATCCTTAAGGAAAAAGTTCAACATGTTGATATTGAAAACAGAAAACCAATGTTTCAATGTTGACTGGTTTTCAACATGCATTCGACAGGAATTAAACAATGGTCACCGTTGAACAGCATTCCTCTGTTAATTCACCATTGAATTGACTCACAGGCGACATTTTTGTATGGGATAACGATACCATTCGATCATCATTTTCCATGGAGGGAACAAGGTAATGCACGAATTACATTTAAATTCCTTCAGTGATGTTGAGCATTCCATCTCAAGTGAAAAGGTTCGTCTGTCACATGAAGTCATGTATGGGCTAAAACTGGCATTATCAAACCGTCTTCTCTTTTAAGAATATCTCCTCATTTATTAGAACTCAAGAATTGGAAGTTTTTTTTATCGAAAGCACGAAGTGCTTCTCATCATGCAGCAGTTTGTAACTCGTCGAGGACTTCGAGGGCCAATAGAAGAATTTATAGCGCATTCATAGCATCAATTCAGTTCCATTTCGGTTCATCAATTTATCTACAGTTGACCGAAAACGGATGCAAATTGAAGTTTGACTACCATAATTAAATTATATGTCACATTATATAAATTTGTGAATGAACCGGAACTAAACTGGAGTCGAATAGCGCTCGCCGGCGTCACCGTCGTCTCTCGTGGACTGCTTCCACATCTTTGTGGGAAAGCCTCGGCGACATCATACCATCTGAGAGACCGAGATGCAGGTCTTTCTAATGGGTGTTCATCGATATTCCCAAGACCACTCTGAGGTAAATGGCACCAGGAAGATCGATGCTCCCTTGCCTGCAGGATTCCAAGGGGAAACGAAACGCAAGCAGGAACGCGTCGGAGTTGCATTGGACTCGGGGCGGGGCTTGCTGCTCCGGCCCGAATCCACCAATCCTCTTCGTGTGAAACTGTATCTCCCCACCCACTTACTTTGGTAAGGGTGTAAAGTATAGTGTAAAAGAATAGTGTAAAGGGTGTAAAGAATAGAAAGGTGTATAGTAGGGCCACTCTTTAGGTTGACACTCAAAGGAACAAAGACAATAACGCTGTGTTGCGGATGGTGAAAATGATCCCTTTTCCTTTGCGGCTCTGGTAAGCAAGCCCTCAGGAAGCCCTGAGTTTATGAGGTTGGAGTAATAAAAAAATTAGGATCCTCAATGACTTTCCGACGTTATCACTCCTCTTAGGATCACCCCCCACCATAAATAGGAATGATGGATGGGGACGGCAAAATTCGCTGGTGTCAGCCTAAAGAGTGGCCCGACTATACTTGGAAGAAACTCTTCCGGAATGGCATTCTGAGACTCCGCCCATTTCTCTACCTTCTTTTCAATAGTATTTCATGTTTAAGTCGGTGGTTTTTTTCAGATGCCTCCATTATTCGAATTTTCCTGCTATGTTCGTACCAGACCGAAACCCGCGCTGTCACTGCGCCGTCACTCGCTTTCCAACTCGGCTGTTGTCGTCGCTTCGCTCCTCCTAAACCAGGAGTCGGGAACCTATGGCTCATGAGCCAAGTTTGGTTCGCGAGTCGAAAAGTTTGGCTCATTGAGTCACGGCTGAAAATCATGATGGTTGTTCCTTTTTTCGCATGTATCGAAGAATGCATACGTTTGTAGCAAAATTCATGAAAAAATTCTTTTATTCTGAGAATCTTTCGCTCACAAGCACTTAGTTGAATCTTGACATGGCTCAATTGGTCAAGAAGGTTCCCAACCCCTGTCCTAAAACAAGGCCCTATAACCAAATTTAAAGACTGCATGGTAAGATATGACACAGAAGTGAACTGCTAGAGTGAGAGGATGAGAAATAGAACGGGCAAACAGGCTTCCTCACACATCTCCAAAGGTACCATATTCGAAACACATTCAGGTCTGTTCCAATAAGATTGATTCCCAATGATTCACGTCGATACCGCTCTCCCTGTGGGTGCGCCGTGGGTCCCGCATATCCGTACCCCTATCTACCGTCATTCCTTCTGGGATATGCATATGATTCTCCCCATTTTACTTAAGGTTCCACTTGTAGAGACGAGAGTTTTTCGTGCTCAATGTTCCATCCCAAAGACGTCGGTGCCTATATCGCAAAGAAAGATCCGACTCGGTCGCAATTTTGAACCCATTTCCCTCGTCACGTGAGCCCAACACGCAACCAATTTAGCCATGGATCCACTACACTTGCAACGGTTTGGTCGTAGCTTCAGAAATTTTAGTCATAACGCGACGAAAATGTAACGTGGAACTTCCCGAGATTTCAATGTTTTCATGGGTGCTGGTTTCTATCGGATCCGATCGGCAAGGGAGGAGTTCCCCGACCGGAAGTATTCCTCTAAAAATATTGACCGTTGACTCATTATCTCAAAGGTGAATATCAATAATAAAAAATCACCTACATCAGCGAACTGAATGGGCTTCATAACCCCTAAAACAAATAATCGTATTTTTTTGGATGAAAAATGACCCTGGTTACCCAAGGCGGTCCTGTCTACGCTATCAGAGGGGTCTTTTTCTCTCAGCCGCTTACAGCTACTGGCAAAAAAACACATTTCCGTCAGCGCTGAACGCAATCACGTCATTGAATGACGTCACACACGGGCAAGCAGCTGCCAGCAGATCGTAGTGAACTATGAGAGGACTGAAGAGGCCAGCACGAATGTGACGTCATGGGATGTTGGAAACATCAACAAAGCCGCTTAGAAGAACGGCGCACAGAAACCACGTGTACTGGAGATTAGAACCCTAAGCGGGTTGCAGGCCGTCCCGATTGGCCCGACACGACCCGTTGATCGGGTTCGTAAAGTTTGTTCTGACGATCCAGTTTCGGGTCAGGGGGAGCCAAGACTGGAATAGGGTCGATTGGGTCGGGCTCGGAAAATCGGCCCGTGCAGGTGACCGGAGGACAGAAGGAGGACAGGAGAACGTTGAATATTATTATATAGATATTTTACATGTAACGTTTCGTACAAATTTATGTAGAGGAGTCAACCTTGACCCTCATCTCTACTGTTGGAAGTTGGTTTCAAATTGAATTTGCAACTATCGCAAAAGAAAAGGGGAGGAACCTCGATCAATAGCCTGAATCGGGGAGCATTGAATTGATTGTTGTGTGTCTCTCTCTCTCTCTGGCTCAATATTGCGGTTCTGCAGCAGCTTCCAAAATGCGGTCGGCAAATGTCGGTGGTCAAATTCCGTGGTTACGTGCAAGCCGCAGCTTTCATATCCCGTATTCTAGAGCGAGGGTGTCCCAGGTGTTAACATCCTCTTCTAGTCCTACTCCCTTGGACGCGAATTTTACAATGGTCGCTGGCTCATTTTGGGAATGCTTCTCTTCCTATTCACGATTCGTTCCATTTACTTGCAACGCGCGCAACGTCTGAGGATTTTCCGAGGCCGAGTACAAATCCGACCGATTGGGCGGGGAGGAGATCAAGCTATTAAGTTTGGGGGAGTGTTGTCGAAAATGCGCGAACGAAGGCGATTTCCTGTTGGAGTCTCGGGGCAGAGACTTGATGAAAAATAGGTTGGAGAATATGTTTGAGTTGACGATGGGTGTGTAGCTGGCGGAAGCGTTAGAGCTGAGGGAGGCATTTGGTATGCGTTTTTGATTGGGCAGGGGAAGGATAAGGAGCAGGGTTGGCTGAAGTGGGTGGGGTATTGGGGCGTGGGGAGGGTTGAGCTGGGGATTAGGACATTCATGGTATGGATGGAGGTCACGGTGCATCTAGGGGTTGGGAGGAAGAGGATTGTGGCTTGGGACGAGAGGGAGAGGACGTGGGGGTAGGTGAGGGCGACGAGGGGAAAACTTATTCTTTCTGGTCTTCCTCTTTCCAAGCATGTTCCTATGCCCGGGGATAGGTGGGGAGCGTAAAGATAATTGGGGGCGAGCCCGGTTGGAGAAGAGAGAATTATTGAATTGTCCTTTTTAAGCCAGAGTGTGACCTATCCCTTCTTCTTTTATCCTTTTTGCTGTCGGAACAAAAGGCCCCGACAGCAATGGGTAAAGAGTAGGGGCAAAGATTGATCAGTGAAGAAGCAAAATTCGGGATGTATTCTCGGACCCCCTGCCCAGAAGTACCTGGAGTCTCTTTCTACCTAGTTACCTCCTTCAACGGGTCTATCTAGGGAATCCAAAGCCTTCCCTCACGTTGCATGTGTGGACATATCGGGTACTGAATGCGAAATACAGAAGACTGTGTTTTCAGGGCATCAAGGTGAGAATCGCTGAATTGGAGATTAGGTGCCATCTCTCGCCAATGGGTAGAACCTATTTAATTTTCAGATGATGTGGAAAACTTCACGTTGAAACATTTACTCATTATGATGAAGCCAAGTGTGAAAAACGAAATTGCACTTAATAGCTTCTAAACGACATCATTAATCCATGAGTAGTAATCCTATATACTGAAAATTCAGTTAATTACGAATAGCAAGCATTTCATTTATGTTGATTCTTCGCAGAACTCTCAACTTAAACTTAACATTTCGACCTTTTTTCATCGTTGACCCGACGTTGTTGCACCGAGTGGCAATATTTCCTCATGACATGTACGTAATTATCACGCTCACAACGGACAGGAAAAAAAAAGCGAACGACTGGGGTGTTTCGTGCATTGAAGCTTCCCTGCATAACTCCTTAGAAGATGAACACATCTGGGAATATGGAGTCTCTTCCAAATCCCCTCTTTTCCTATCCCGTGTCTGCTAGACCTGCGAAGTTCCTATTCACTATTCACTGACATTCGGGCTGCAGATGTCGGCTGGAGAGAAACCCACGCAATGTAACCGCATCGAATGCATTCCTTTACGTTCCCCAGGAAATCGCTATGAATGTGTGACAACCATTTCCTGGAATTTTCTGTAAAAGTATCAAAGTTATTATCAGGATATTTTTTTCTCATTTCCGCGCGTTTTCTTGATTGTTAAAATGAAACTTGGAAATCGATTAGATTCGGGCGCATGAAAACATTTCCATTATGATCAAGAGACAAAGGAGAGAGAATGCTATATATACGGAATCTTTCTGAGTTAGTGATGAAACTTTTAAGAATGTTTGAGATGCATCTACCTTCGTTTTTTTCGGATTTTTATTTATTTATTTAAAAAAGATGAAGAATGTGTGTGGATTCGAAAGCCAAACCATGATTGTTGCCCGACCCTTTTTATTGCATTTTTATGTCGGTGGAATCGAGTTTGTCTCTCCTTAATTCCGACCCTTCGGCGTCCGTGAGGTGAATCCAGCAGAAAAAAAAGTCCAGTTGGAATTATAACTTTTCCCCGAAAAACAGGGCATCCTGCTTACCGATTAAGGGAGCGGGTGGAGGATTCTACCCTTCCTAAAAATTGAGCTAGGGCTAATATTGTTTGATAAATGTCGCATAGCGTCTCCCCTCCCCTCTTTCCCCTCGGGGTTCAATTCCATGTAGAGCTCTTCTATAAACCCTTGAACCTCTAACAGGTTTCTTATCTCATGAAGGAGGATCATATTCCCCCCATTTCTCACCTCCCTTCACTTCTCACGTTCTGCTTTCGATCGCCTCGAGGCAGCGATTTGGTCATACCGTTTCCAAACATTTTTTCGTCGTCCGGATTTTTTTCTTCAACAAGTTTGGTGCATATCACTTTGATTCTCTTGCACCGTTCTCGCTACCTGAGATGTGCTCTTCGATACACACAAATGAGATTTAAAAGAATTCCTAAATTAGTTTGGGAAAAAAGCTGCCTCGAAGTGCCAATGATTTACAGTGTGATCGTAGACTGTTCTCTCCTTATCAGATCTGTCATGGGAAGTGACAGACCCACGATGAGGGGGTGGTAAACCTCGTCTCCGTTTTTCAAATATCTTGAAAACTTTCAACTTCCTTCCATCCCCGACATTGCATTCCCAGAGCATGGTAATGCAAACTCTTGATCATCAATTTTTTTCATTGTAAGGACCAGAGCTCGCTATTTGCCAGATAAATATGGGTTTTTAGGGAAACCATCATTAGAGAAATCCATGCGTGCTCACGGCCGTGATGCGACAGCCTCCCCATCCCATCCTTCAACTCCTCTGAACAACAGTTGTAACTCTGAGCTTCCCCTTTCACTTCGTCTCTTTATTGCCTACGACCTTCGACTTCCTCCTGGAAAAATCATCTTTCCAGGAAGGATACTTTCTGCACATCCAGCATTTCCTTGCTGAGATATGGCCGTTTCGCTCCGGGGGGGGGGGGCAGTGTTCGTATAAATTATCGCCACGAAACAACGAACCAGTGAACGAGCGAAATTTTCAGTTCAAGGTCAAGGGGAAGTCATAGGAACGAGAATTCGTTTAGGTAACAGAAATAGAATAAATGCATTGCATCAATCAGCAGCCAGTGAGTGCGTCCCACATGCATCGGTTCGTTACGGACCCCAGTGGCTATCCCTCAGTTGGCAGCCGCAGCATGGAAGACTCTTACGAGATGTCGATGCCAAATGAAAAACAACTGTGAAGAGTCGATTCGCAACATGAATACGAATGCCTCATACAGACTCCATACGAACATTCTTTCGATACGTCGATATGGCGTTGGCCGGAAATCCCATTCACGAACGAAGGCATTTGGCTTTTCGGTCTCCTGCCGTCTGGATTATCTGTCTGGACTTATCCTCGGGGTAAGATTTGGCCTCGTAGTCTCTTGGTTTCTCTGTCTAGACTGTAGGAAAGTGAAACGAGACACAACGGCTTACCCTCGCCCATCCTCGCCCTGTACTCCACTCTATCATTCGTCCCTGCGTGCTCCTTCGTGCCTGAATGTTGCCTGAATGGCAGGCATGCCTGAGAATCACCTGAAAAAGGTCAATTTGATACAATGGCCATAACAGAAATTGGCCAATAAATAGGCGAAAGGAACGTAATTTCCTCATTAATGAATTCGAGGTGCATCATCGTTGCTGAATCAAGGTTTGATTAAAAAAGGAAAAGGTAAAGGGGGAGGGAGGAAGAGACAAAAAAAGGCGACGTCCTGTCTCAAGGCCACAACCGAGGTGACTGGCTAATATAGGAAGAAGAGGGGGGGGGGGGTCGGTCCTCATCTGCAACGCCTATTCCACAAAGCGGGACACGTTCGCCACCTGATTTTGAGAACACCAAAATTGAAAATAATAATATCGAGTACTAACTGAATGTTGTAGACTTACGTGAGGCACGGTTGTAAACTGGCGACGGGACTGGTAACGCGTCAAAACTATGACACGTGATCATTGCCAGCAGTTAACATAACAGGGACGGCCGTGGTGAACATTATCTCTTCCGCTCATTGTTGGTTGCGAGCACCTCGCCAGAGGACGGGATTCCGTTGAAGCTCGTAGATGAAATTAGGCCCTAGAACGTGAAAAAGTAAGACCTTTTAGAGTTTTGATCCTAGGCAAATCGTCTCCAGGGCATAAGCTTTCGATTGACTCATGAAATTCCATTCATTCCTCTCGAAGGAATTTCCCGGATGGACAAACTGACACATACGCAGAGAGATTTATACGCAGAGAGAGATTTGTAGATACGCAGAGATACGCAGAGAGAGATTTGTTTCTTATGTTTTATGCATGTGATCATGGATGAGAGATGATCGGATTTCGAATTCACGCAGCCAATCGCAAAGTAAGAGTTTTTTTTGGTGTAAAGGGTATTTTCATATGTTTCAGATTTCGCCATATAACTGATTGCGCGGTTTCCCGTGCCACAGGCACGTTTCGCCACATTATCCTCTTACCTTTACTCTGGGCCGTTTCACGAGATAATACGTTTCTGCGCAGATCTGCAAGGGGTATCTCCGACCCCTCTAGAGACAAATACTTCATCAGAGATCTGGGGCCTGTTTCATGGAATTTACTAGTTACAGGTAATTGCAAGGGTCGTGTCGTAGTTGTGCAAAGGGTCAGCGCGAGGAATGGGAAGAATATCGACACCTCGATTATCAAAATTCGTTCATCCGTCGAGAAGAAGTTTCCTGGAATGACGCAAGACATACTCACCCTCCAAAAAACACACAAACGGACAGATTTGCCTCCTACGTATATGGATAGGGTTGAGAGGGAGCACGTTTGCGTGAGAGGCGTTTCGAGCTTCAGGCTGGAAATTAAGGGTAGAGCTTACCCTCAAGTATCTAGGCCGGGGGGGGGGGGGGTTCGATGCACAAATAACTTCTTTCATTTGTTTTGGCGGGCGCCCAAGAGATTTTTGCACTCATTTGGTACGAACGTTTTTTTTTTCACTTCAGCTTGAATAGCGTTTCCATTCCATTCCAGTGAATGCTACTCTTAATTATTATTATTATTATTATTATTATTATTATTATGAGTTCTGTTTTCTACCTGAGGTGGAATAAAGATGGCAAGTTCATGAAAGTTTTATGACACGAAAAGAGGTTAGGACTTTTCTCTTTGTCTCTGAAGCTGTGAAATCCTCTCTAAAGTGGTCCACTATTCCCTCGCTCCCTGACATATCTCCACTCGCTCTCGTTCTATTTTATTTTATTTCATTTTTTTTTTAAATCTTAATCACAGCTAATTTCTGCCCTCGTTGATGCAAGAGGAAAAATAAAGTTGAGAGAAGATTAGTGTCCTTCATTTCTTGGACTGGAGTTGGGTGCGATTGAAACGAGCACCTATGATTATTGCTTTAATGAGATTATGAAATTAAGTCTTGACCTAAGATTTTTCTTAGCGTGTATCCAGCCCGAGAATGTCTGGAAATCTGACATTTTCTCGCGGAGGTCTGGCAAAGAACACCTTCATGATGCCCTTTAACCGGAGAACTGCACTGGGGTCGGTAGAGGGAGGGAGGGGGGGGGGAGGCCGGGGGCAGTGGGTCAAGTCAGCTGACATGAGCCTTCTCAATATATTTTTGTCACGTTGCGTGATTTCTACTGTTTGACAACAGATGTCAGAGCCATACAAGGATGCCATTCTGCCAATTCCATTTCTTTAGTATTGTATATTATTTTATATTTTATCCACTTTTTTCACTTACAGAATTCTGCTGAAGTGAATTCGGCCGTAAATAAAATCTCTTCATATTGTTTCTCGATTCGATCACAGTATTTTCGCGATGAATACATTTCAACATGACGAAGGAAGAAGGATCTCCGGCGTTAAAAAAAAGAGAGAGATTCACTACTGAGACGATTTCTTGACATGAACAGTTGCATGATTCAATTTGCGAAATAGGGATTATTCGCTTCTTCCATGTACGCGCAAAATATGAAAATCTCTTTTGAAATTGTGAAGCATCTTCCTTCAATGTTTCCATTGAAGTTAATAGAAACTAAACACGCGATCTTGCGGGTCGAGAAGAGGTATAGAAAGCCTTAGCTTTCAAATTTATTGAACATTTAAGAATCTCTGAACCCTAGAAATTGTCAGATTCAACGCAATGAAGAATAGAAATGAATCAGTAGAAAGAAGGACCACTGCAGGAATAAAATGAGAAATAAGGAAGACAGACATTTTCTAATTGCTTTGTGACGCTGACATCCGAAATCTTCTTTCTCTCAAAACATGGAACGCGATAGCAACTAAATGAAATTGAACAACTCGCGAAGTACCTGCGTAAGTTATCTGCCCCGTAAAATTTACAAATGCAATAATTTCGTGGTAGCGAAAGAAGACTGCAGTTGCCACATTAGCGAAACTTATTCCGTCGTCACGGCGGGTCATATTGCCAATAGTCGCGGAATGAGATTACTTTTGGCAAACGTAGGACGCGGTGAGAAAAAAGATATTCTGAGACACATCCGTGGTTGTGTCCTGTTTGCTGTTACTGGGGAAAATCCATTCACTATTCAAGGCTCATCTTATGGCAGATATCAGGTGTTGAGAATGTCTTGACGTCACAAACCAGGGTATAAATGATAGGCCTGGAAGGAGGAAAGACTCATCGTAGATCTGCAACGACAAGGAAAACATGAAGTCTCTCATCGTTCTACCCGCTCTTCTACTGCTGGCAAATGCCGAATCCTCAAAGGTCAGTGTAGCTTCCCTTGATGTCCCTGCGTCTCCTAGGGTCCTACCTGTCCACTCTCTTTCCTTCCGTTTCGTTTTAGCGGTTCCTCTTTTCCTGGGGAGGAGGTGGCTCAGTCCAGGTGGCCACGAGTGCGGATTTGGCAGCGGAGTTGAATACAGACTTCTCCGCTGTCATCGGCTCCGTGGAGAACATCTTCAACATCACCAAGGACCAGGCCCAACAGATCCTCAACCGCATGAACGCCGCCGCGGCGAAATTCCAGAACAATCCCCTTTTCCAGAAGATCAAGAACAACCTCCAGGCCATCGCTTCTGGAGTAAATGGCAACGTCCAAGATCTGTACGACCAAGTCGCGCCTCTCGTTTTCAGTCTCCGTTTGGCGCAGCTGTTCGGGACCACCGTCGATACAATCTTGAAACAAGGTCCTCAGCAGTTTCAAGCCTATGCATTGATGGCGTACGAAGTCGCTAATTCAGTGGTTCAGCAGGACCTCGCTCTCAAAATGGCGATTCTCCAAGCTGGCGCGGACACTCTCACTGCAATCTACAATCGATTCAATGCCGCCAACGATATCTTGATCGTTAGTATAGAGTGAACATTTTCCAGATTCTTCCTCTCACTGTCACATTCAGAATGCGAATATTTATCAGATATTGTGCGAATTTTGTTTGCAATTCATATTATGATTGTATACATGAACTCCTAGAAAGGAAATTTCTCCTAAACGAACCATTTCCGGATAGGAAGGTATTCACTCCGTGATATCTGTGATGATTGTTTCTTGCAGTCCCAGAACGGTGCAAATGCGCTGGTGCAGAAATTCCGAGACCTCTTCCTTGCCCTGAAGAATGGAACGACCGACAAGGCAGACGAAGCAGCCAACCTCCTGCGACGCATGATGGAACTGGCCGCTTGTCGTTGGGACAAAGTTTGGCCGGACGTGCAGAGCTCCGTCCAGGGGTTCCAGTCGACCATGAACACGTTCTGGAATAATCTGGTGTCACAGGCCATGGCCAACATTAACACCTTCACTGCCGCAAGCAATAACTTTCTGAACCTTCTGAGCAGTACTGCCACGGGTATCTTCGGAGGGATCCAATCGATTATTGGGGGTATTTTTTCGTCCATCTTGGGCTGACGAGCTGATCGTTTCTCGATGAACTGTTGCAGATTCTGTCCCATGTTGTGCCAATAAATATGTATCAATGCATTCTCCCGTCGTTATTTATTGTAAACCTTCTGCAAACCTAAGGAAATGAAATGCTCTGTTGTGTTGAAAGGAATCATCATGATCTTCAGAGATTAACACCCCAGTAGCACCTAAACGTATTGAATGAACGGTTCATTCCAGTTATTCCCAGCGTTCCATTAACGTGCTTGGGAACGTTCTATTGACTTCTTAAATGTTCTAATATAAAGCAATGAAAAGCAGTTCATATTATGCGTTCCCTGAACGACATGAATGCGATATTACCAGGGAAAAGGTTTAATAAAACTTTTTTTAAAAGGATTCATTCGATATGCAATAAACGTTTTTGCTACGTTCTTTTTATCTCAATATATGCATTCAGTCTAAATAGAGCCCTGCCCCCATGGCTGGTGTTAGAAGCCATAAAGTGACCGATAAGTAGGATGGAAGGTACTATTTTACATTGTGCGGGATATATTGGAGGAGAAGCGGGGGGAAATTCAGCCTTACAACAGAAATTCTCATCCCATCAACATCATCAAACCTTTTACTCAGGATTCAGACATCCTCTCCATCGAAAACCATTTTCATGAGAGGGATGGTGATAAACGCAAAAAAACCGCTTCCCATGGAGTCACCATGGAAATTGAACCACTCTTACTCGGACCAGTTCTCTGAAGACTCCGTGGACTGGGTTTTCTTTAAAGACAGGTTTGTTCATGAATTCAAGTATTTCCTTTCTGGTTTATGTGGAGAGAGTTCGGCTACTTTGCGGAAGGTATAAGGGAAATGAATCCCGAAATATCAAGAAATGACACTTTTAGGGACTACCTTGGCGCCATCTAGCGTCGATGCTGCGAACCTTTCGGTCAAGCCATTGTCAACTGGATATCAATGGATGTGCGTTAGGAAAGTATGTTAAACGTGCGACAAATGGCTTCAAATGCAGCATGTTTCGTGATCAAAAGGCACCTCATCTGAGCGCCCAAAAGGGTGTTGATTATTATACATCGAACTTCCAAATACCTCTTTGAAAACAAGTTGAACGTTCTCGAAAGCGTTTATGAACTACTTGGACGATGTCATATGCATAAAGTCTACAGAATTTATTGTTTCATTGGAACCGTGATTTTTCTCGGCACCCGATCATGTGGATGGAGCGAGGAAAGAGAATGCGAATGGAGGAGAAGAAAAAGAATGCAACATGCAACATCCCAGGTAGCACAAAACATTGATTCAACGTTGATTTGCTATGGATCGAATGCTTCACTGTTGAAGGTTTATACTTCTATGGTGAATCAACATTGATTCAACGCGGTGACCATCACCGTTTATACACCTACATTGACTCAACATTGAATCAATGCTGCACTATTCACGGTGGAAGTGTCAACATTAAATCAACCTCGATTCAATGGATTCTTTCACGGTAAAAAAATCCCTTGTTTTTATCTACCGTTTGGATTTTTTGTGTGTATTTCATAATGGTTCGTTGAGTAGTTTAGCCAATCGCTCAGAATACATTACGATCACGAAAAATGTCTGATTTAGGGCAAATAAGAGGGTGGCTGAAATGACGCCTGGCCTAGAGTCTATCGCAGCAAACAAGCAAAAAGAAAAAAAAATTCTCCCAAGCTTCTCACATGGTGGAATTGTCTCAATACAAACGTAAAATTAGAAAAAGGAGAGTCAATAAAAATCATATATGTACAGTATATACTTTTAAAGTCAATTAATCGATTGACTTGGACATGTTCATGTCTAGGCATTTAACTTACTAATGAACGAAAGTGCTTTTGTGAGGCTGGATCGGTGTGACATCTCTATATATCAATGTATATAAAGAAGAAAGTTTGTCTGTCTGTTCCTTTATGCATTCGGACCCCACAGGAGCCAGTGCAGCCAAACTTTGCATGGTCTCCTCTTTCATCCAGGGGAAGGTCGAGGGCTATGTTTCGATCCAAAATTTTCACTCCCGGGGTACTTTTCCGGGGGCCTGTATTGTCTGAGATGGCATTGAGAGGAACGACTAACTCCTGTATTTGGTGGTGCAGTGGTAGCATACCTGACCGACGATGAGGAGGCCAGGGTTCGATTCTCAGCCGTCCCCAGCACCTTTTTTGTCCTCTCATGCCATCCAAACTCTCCCCTCCCAGCCACCTGCATTACAGTACCCCGGGGTAATCCCATTTCTGGATCACTACAGTAGGTAGCAAGTAATATCCTTTTGATCAAGTTTTCATCAAAAATATGTATCAAAACGGTAAAAGCATTTTACCAATAAGTTCCTTTCCCTTAAAAATAATCTAGAAATTACTCAAAGTGTGCAAAAGGAAATTAAAAGGGAAAGGGATCCGAGCACATTTTGCGACACCCAAGATCGGTAACTTATAGGAGACCATAAGGCTAACGTTCCCCGATTTTTGAAATATTGAATTTCCCCGAGCAACATCGGGTACTTTGGCTAGGCCTATATATTGAAAACACACAATGAAGCTGCGTTCGTGCATATGAAGTTTCCGATGCTTGGGGTCTGAGTACATGTCCGCAAGTCCTTGTGCGCATGTGCGGCGCCTTCTGCCTGCCTCGGGTGTATGTCTCCCTCGCGGAGGAGCACTTTTTTTTCCGGCCTTTGCGAGTGTCGGGTCCATTCTCGAGAACGTAATAGCCCGAGGGGGGTGGGAGAAGAGTTCGGATAGCATAAGAAGACTAAAAACAAAATGACGCGATCGGAAATCGAACCCTAGACTTCCTGATTACGAAGCAAATGTGTTACCACTACGCCACAAAACTCCAGTCTGTCTCTATTCCTTTCCATGTCATCCCTAACATTACAACGGGAGAGAGGCATTCTACGAACCACACTCGCATTCAAACGCGTATTCTGTCGCATGTCCGACTTTTTGATTAGATTAAATAACTTTTTTTTTGCCAAAAAATCGTTAGAAAATGGTTTTGCAAGCAACGCTGCAATGGGCAGTCTAGTAACCCTGAATCTTAGTTTCCTAAGGGTGGGGCACCTGGACGATGGAGTTTAGTGGCCCTATGACTGTTGGATCAGAAGGGCCACCTAGGTGACGTAAGGTAGGAGTTCGAAATCTGAACAAATCTGGTATTTTCATCCCCGATATAGACTCACTGTCTCTTCAAAGCACGATATGGCCATTTCCTTTGCACAACAATAATTTCTCCCCACTGAGTGAAGTGATTCCTGATTAGCTCTTCGTATTGAATGACTTCTGTCTCTTCCCCATGGAACAGAGGTTATCTAGATCGAACAAGGAAGAAGTACTTGAACGCAGCATTAACCAGCATAGACTCTGCATGATCCTGTACATCACCTCCAATTCATTTTTCCTTCCTCGTTTAAGCTTCCTTCGGTAGGTCGATTGAATGTATCCCTGTTGTTACATTCATGTTACTTCAACATTGATTCAACGCAGTGACGGTCACCATATATACACCCACTTTGCGCCAACATTCATTCAATGCTGGACCATTCACGGTAGAAGTATTTGCAGTAAATGATTTATTTAAAATGATTTCTTTAATATGCTTTCTTCATCTGTGTTTGCAATTACTTAATTACTTCAGCCGATCTACGAGGAAATATTTCTTTCAAGAGGAACGTTCGATTTCGAGCAAATAAGACAGTGGCTGAAAGGCACTCGAATATTGTCGCACCAATCAAGCAGAATTGCATTTTCGGCTCGCATAACTAGGAGCAACGATTACTGTGTCAGAACCTTACTGTGTCAGACCTATTTCCCGAAATAGGCACCGACGTGTTTATGTAGGGGCATCAAGAGTTTGGTGTAGGAGAAATGACATGAAGACACTAGCTAGATATATTTTAATTAAGCTTGAACTGTCATGGCTGCTGAAATCTTTCTTATTTTGCTTACTGATAATAAGAAAGTATTTTTCTGGGACGGTCTTGATACATAGTCTTCATGTAGTGATTCCCATATGAATGTTTTTTATTGCTGCGTAACACGATTATCTGAGTATGGTGAATGCCTTTAGCACGTATCGAAGTAATATAGGTTATCCAAAGAAAGGACAGATTCACGTGAAACAACTTCACCGCGGCAGCATTGCTCACATCTTAATTAAAAGAACGCTTCAGTATGGCATCAATCCTTTAACATTGATTCAGTGTTGATTCGATGTTGAAAAGATCAACATTGAGAGAACGTTGTCCGGTCAACGTTACATCAACAGATGTCTGGCGAGACATCTGGCGAGACATGCAAGATTTCCTGACTGTGAAATGTGATGACGACTACTTGCCCAACATAGTTAGTTACCATATATATGCAATCAGTACGCGTCTCTAGTACTTTTGGAACAGTACTTGATATTTTCTCCGTAAACGACGTCTGGGAAGGAATTTGACTTCCTGGATATATTCGACCAATGTGGCAACCCAACCAAACAGGACCCAGGATAATTCTGAGCAAGGTGCCTGACACGAGAGAGTATGCGAGGTTATATTACTCCATTCGAGAATGAATCCAAATCATGATCACTGCCGAATGGTGCGTGGAGTGAGGGTAATCTTTTATAAAATCGCATTGGTATCCTATTTCCGGGGGAATGGGATGCCTCTTTCTCATCTCGGCATTAGGTTCCCATTGTCCTTGGATGGGGGGATCTTAAAAAAGCGAATTCGGAGGATGGAGATCGTGTCTGGATGATATTCAAATAATGCTTCAGTCATGAAACGGCGCATGCGCACGAATTAAATAGATTGTTGAGACCTGTCATATCAACGTTGAATCATCGTGGATTCAGCATTTCTTCACTGTTGAAGAAAATGAATTTTCAATATGGAGTCAACGTTGATGAGCAAATGTTGAAGCAACGTTGCAATGTTGGTTTTGAACATTGAATCAATGTCGATATACCGTTGATGTCAACGTTGAAACAATTGTTGATGAAAATGAACTTTCCATGTAGAATCAATGTTGACATGCAACGTGGTTTCAACGTTAGCTGCATTGACGAAATGACGTTGAATCTACGTTGATTCAACGTGAGTGTGCTACTTGGGAATTTTTTCTTTACTCACCCATCAATGAAGTTCTTTTTTGGCAAGTTTAAACTTTAAACCGCCCTCTGTTTTGCTGGATGGAGAAAATACGCCTTTTGCAATATATGTGCCTTTAGGCGTTTTAACCGAAAAGTATATTTAAAAAAAAAACGAAATCAATGTCAACCAACCGAAATTAAAACCGAACTACATGCCCACAAACTTTCAACCTTATGCGTTTGCCCTTTTCGCGGGTGAAAATATATATTTGGAAAAGCCGAAGCCCCCCAAAAGCTATGCCAGGAGGGGATGCACCATGAAAGCAGAATACTCCCTCAACTCAAGAATATTATGTCATTTGTGCGTGTGCCAAGTTCCACCTTCCATTCCTGTCCAATTCGCCATGACATTTTTTAAACATCCCCCCTCGAATAAATTCTTCAGGGGATGTATCCAGACTTAACATTTTTCTTTGCCTCCTTGTCTCAGTAGTCACATTCATGAAAAGTTTCAGCTTTCCATGTTCATCAGCCCCATTTTCCTGAATTTTTTTTTTGATCCAACGAAATATACAGAAGACATAAACTTCCCTCAGAAGTACCTGTTTGATTGCTGAGTACGGGCAAAATCCTACTTTTCAAATGTGTCCCCTGAGCGTAGTTTATTGGAGGGAAGTATTTCAAAATGTATTACCCAAACAAAAAGGGACAGATGAAAAGATTTCAAGTTAGGTACTCTAGAAATCTTAGAAGTAATGATTTTGATAAAAATCAAGACTTTCGTCCCCGTATGTCAAGTATTTCGATGGGGACGTACTTTAAATACTTGTTTGCCATTTCGCAAAGAATAAATGAATTAAGGTCCAAGGTTATGGAGCGCCGAAGGCGAGACAATAGCGAGTTTGTTTGTTGTACTAGTATATTCTATAAATCAATACATTTATTCATGTACAGTATTATCTTAAAAGCAAAAAACAACTGAACAACATATTTTAAATTTTTAGATGCACATACATGTACTGTATGTTTCATAATCGGGAATAAATGGAGAATACTCCAAGAGAAATGCAACTTTTTGAGTCGCTAGTGGCACACCTTTTTAATTCCATGGAGAAGAAGGGAGTGAATGATGATCATCGCAAAGGAGAAGAACAAAGCGACAAGCGTGATGTGCTTGAATACTGGAAGGGAAAAGAAAACATGGTAATCAGCTAAATCTTTCCAGAGAAGCACTTTCATGTTACATATGCAGTCGTTTAATTGCTCATGGCAAATCATACTAGTACAACTCGAAAGCACAGTAGGAATATTAACTGACTTTGTTCCTTTCCGTCTCTCTTGAGATCGGCAGGAGGCCGAAGGATTCCAGTTACGAGACCCAGACTCATAATGAAGGTGTATGAAGAACAAACCTGCAATAAGAAAAAGGTAACTAGGCATTAGTTGACGAAAATGGTGGTGGGGGAGGTTGTTGCTGAAAAAGGTTACTGGATATCAAGTGTGATTTGGCAGAAGTGAGTCCCATCTGACATCGAACGTTTTATAAGTTCTGGGATTGTGAAAATGCCAATGCAAAAGGGAAATTGTGTCATTGAATCGAAAAAAGTTCATTTTGCTTGTGTCGTACCATCAATCTTGACTTGGGCTTCACACTTGCATTATTTGTCTCTTTCCCGATCCGGACAAGATAGCGCAACAATTAGGCATGCGAAAACAATGAATATGGTTCATTTTTTCCTTCGCTCTTGTGGATTGTTGCAGGCTAATTCTCTTTAGTGTTTTTTTTTAGATGTATTCATTTTTTGAATTAGTGCTGCAATGATACCAGGGAATGACACGTTGGGTGTTGGGAAAAGAAGCGCTCTTGTGTTCGCCAAAACCCGAACTTGATTATTTACATTTAAAAAAGGATTCCCTTTGGAGTGAAAATTCTCAAAGAATACATATTGACATGAGCGAATCAGTTCAGCGAGCCTTCAATACTTTCACCTCTCGCTCTCTTTGTGGCATTAGTGTTTGCAGTACTCCAGTCCCTCTTGCCCCCACCCTCTCCAAAAAAAAACGTGTCCAGCTGAACCACTGTGTGGATGGTGCAGAACACTCAAATTTTCAAACGAATCAATGTTAGAATTCACCCTTCGAAAAGGCGAATTTTGGGGAGCAAAAGTCTACAAGGAGGTGATCAGTACCACGAGCACCATCTAGTGCTCGCTGTCAATACTTTAGCATCAGTCATTCATATTTGCTTATTGCAACCTGAGCGACTTTCACTTCGGCTATGCGGGATTACTTCGGTTCCCTTAGAGAATCATCCTATATGTCCCGGAGCATAATATTGTATCTGATTCCGTATATTCTGAATGTCCTCGAAATTGATGGACAAAAAGAGATGATTTCTTCGATAGACGGTACATATCGATGAGATGTGAACTCAATTTTCACCAATTGATGGTGATGGAGTCTGTCATTGTTATTTTAGTAGCCACTGGCTCTGGTTATTACTAAGTTTCGTTTATTCCCGAGGAGCAATGGATTTTTTTGCTTATTTTGCAAATAAACTCTTTAAGTACCGCCACTAACGAAACTACCCCAAAATCCCTATTTTCCAACTCTCCGAAGCAATCTTATTAACATCCTCAGAAATACCGGAAATCTGAAGTAAATTCATGTGTGTTCCCCAATGTAACAATTCCGAAACGGTCAATAGGAAAATGGAAAGTGCCACGTACTAGACCAAACAAAGCAATTATGATACTTCCCTTCCTCTTCCAAGAAGGCATGCGACACTCCTTCCTGCAGTTGCTCGTCTCCATGATCTGCAGCAGAAGAATGAACTTACTTGCAAAGGACTAGTTAAGGAATTGGCTGAAGGAATACACGGATAATTCATAAGGAGTTAGATGAAAAAAACTATTGATTGAAAAGTGCAGGCTTAATAGTGGAATTATTAAAAATTATTATTTAACCCTATACGATATTCGCCGATAAAGTGGATAGCACAGCTACAACGTGACGGTATATGAAATGAGTTTTCGTGAAGGAACGTTTGAGCCTAATTATTGCGAAAATGAAATTCGTATTGGTTGCCAGGGAGGTTATAAAATCAGGAGAAAGGCCTAGTAACTGACTTTACACATAAATACGTAAGAAGTTAGTTTAATTCCTTTTCCGTATTTTTGCCTCACTGCGAGCACATTCTATGACTAGCATAGCGCTTTGTTCTTGAAGGGATGCTGGGAGGGAATGAAGGAACGGGAACATTGCCATCAAGTTTAATATCTTATATTGATACTTTAATTCGAAGAACGCGAAAGTTGTGGTGGCGGTGATGGCTATCACACCAACGCGCGAGGCCTACCAGACTGTCATTTTAGGCCATAGGCAAGACCATCCACCGCTCAAAGCGCCAGGTCCCTGAGGCTATGCTATTCTAGACCATGGGTTTGGCTATCCAAGGCTCTTAGCGCCCGGTCCATTGGACTATGTCAGTCTGAGCCATAGGCTGTGACTCATCTTATTTCCATAGGCGTCATACTAAGCAGCCAATCAAAGCGTGCTACTTCTAACTGAATGCGTGTCACGTTCCATGCAATAGTTTTCTGTTTGCGTTTTATGTAATTTCTGATTGAGTTCTCACGATTGATAAAGTCAAAACAATCACGTACGTTCTTCGTTTCATATGTCAAACAAACGAGCCGCTCATACCATGAACGTGGTGTCGATTTTTGCGGGGTGAGGTTGAACTCGAAGAAAAAATGTCGAAGGAGGTCCCAGAGGACGGCGATGAGGCGGTCCCTGCAGATAAAAAACGATTGGTGCTGGCACGGAAACAACGTTTGCCACTACAGTTACGGTGCGAAGTGCCTAAATCGGTGCTTTAGTAGGTGCTAGCCATAATGGCTAGAATGAGTGATGTCCGTCAGCAGCTTAGGATCACTCAGACCGCTGTACAGCAAGAGGCAGCGAAAGCCGAACTCAGGAATAGGAGGAACCTGCTGAGCAGCTTGAAGCAAGGAACAATTCAAGTGTCGAAAGCCGGGGGGGGGGGGGGGCCGGGAATTGAACCCGGACCTCTTGCTTGCCGGTCAGGTTTGCTACCATTACACCACGGAACTCGGGGCATTTGGTCATGCCTCCTCCTGTCATCTCAATAATTACAGTCGTTTGTCACAGCGAGCACTGTCAGGCTGTAAATTTTGCTGTGGGGAGGGGGCATTTGTTTCACATTGCTGCCTCAATGGAAAATTGCTGCTGCTGCAACTCACACTTTTTCAGAACCTCAGGATGGTTTGATCACTGGTGCTAATGTGTCGGCGAGGCATTTTCAGGAATTATTCGTTAGTATTGTGCCGCACATGCTCTAACTTCCTTCTGTGCTTAAGTCGAACAAGTTCTTGGAAATTGCCTGTTCCAGAATCAGTGGTATCTGTTCCATTAGCTAATGCTAATAGCCCATGAGCTAATCGGTGATGCAAGAGTATAGAATGTGCTGGGACAACGATATCAGCAAACTCGTCTTGAGTCTCATGAAAACCTGCTAAACCGATGCGTTCAGAATGGCGATTGTGGCAATGAGCTCGAATATCGTGATGAATGTGTTTAGGAACAAAATCTCCCTGTGTACTGTAAGCTGTATGTGTATAAATCTAATGAATCGGTTCAGTTCCGAACGGGCAATGCGATGAACAGAGGATGTCAAGGAGACGTCATGCTCACAATAGACTATTCAAATTTCCGCCTATTAGACGGCCACCGCCACACTGGCCTAAAGATCATAGAAATATTAATACTTTAATAGAAAGAGGCCGAAGGTTGTGGTGGCTGTCACTTCTAACGCGCGAGGCCTACGATGCTATGCCATTCTAGGCCATAGACCAAGCCATCCACAGCCTAAAGCTCCAGGGTGCCATTCTGCGCCATTCCCTAGGCCATAACAATTCAAAGAGACCGATAGCGTTGGTGAATTGTAGTCACTCATCTGCATCCTAACAAGCAAGATCTACTAGGCTAAGCCATTCTAGGCCATGGGCTGGACCGTTAAAACTTTGGTACGATAGTAAAATTAGCTTGGCGGCATCACTTTAAAACTTCTCGAGATTTACTTGAAAATGTATCATACTTGGTTTCAACAGAACTGCTTCATATCCTTAAGCAAACATTTTCACATTTCCGCCCATTTTAGACAGCAAACGAGCGGCCGCAAGCCGCTAGTATTAATATGTTTCATCCATTCATGGAAATAGAAAAATATCGACTCGTGGTGTTATGGGAATATACAAGAATTGAGCGATACGGAAAGTAATAAAATATCACCATTACATATAAACCTCTCATTAATCATTTCCAATATTAACAGACCATACTCCATCCTATTAATTGTGTCGTCGTAAGTCCTAATCATGAGGAAGGTTGGCATATGCTATTGGTTGAACACTTAGTCATATAATTTGAAAGTAGCTCTGTTAATCGTTTGCACCTGAAATGCTACCGTAATGGGAATTGTGGAAGTCGTTTATGAGTGAGTCAGGAAATGAGGATTACCTGGGGAATTGAAATGTGCTCGGATATAGCCGTCTGCCAAACACGTCCAAATGCCATTTCTATCCGGAATGTCTTCTCTCAATGAACCCTTCCCAATGATTCCATTGCTTTTATTTCGCTCAATAGGTCAGGACGGTGACGGTGGAGTTGCTTCATGTGTACGATCGTTTCCGATTTGAGAACATGCCACTTCCGTTCCTTGTAAGTCTTAGGAATTGCCGATGACTCTTCTTTGCTTGCGCAAACTGTGACCACAACTCACGTCATTCAGAGAAGTTCGCTCCGCCCATCAAATGGCGGTTCCACGCACTCTTCCGTATCCTGCCTCAGTCAGACAGCGACGTAATAGAAATAGTTGTTTCCGTTCGTGTGTCTTTACGTTCTGCGGCTGTGCAAGATAAACATGATTTTCCTTGACAATAGTGCATAAATGAAATCACGTATTTTACCTATAATTGCACGTTTATTTTGATTTTTCCTTACTTTGTATTTGAATGCTCTTACTTAGTTCCTGTGCTCGCCGCTCGTATTCTTGCATGCGGTTTGTTCATTAATATGTGACATCCATCATTCTCATCCGTCTATGAATCCAAGGTTAAACACTACGAATTTCACCCAACCAGGACTTACGTACGTCTGGATATTTCATTTTTGGAGTGACGGTGCTCAGCATAGTCTCAGCCATGATCCCTGTTGTTGTACGGCTTTCGTCTGAGCAATATGATGCAACTTGGTAATAGACCACCTCCATCCTTCTCGCACTGGATGTGAATTACATCACAAGCCTCATGTCTCCAGTGAATAGTTCCTTGGTTGGGATTCGACCGCTGACCACAGTTTCAAGAAAGAGAAAGGAAGGAAGTTCCCTTCATTGGCAGGCGCTGATAAGATAGGAGAATGAACGCAGACTAACATTTCGTATACCCTTCCGGGAAATGTCCAGGAATACATGGCAGCCAAGGCCGAAGGATGCATATAAGGAAACTCTTTTTTCTCACGTTGGACCTGGGGCTATTATCCGTTCACGAATTAGTAAAGCTAAGCATTTAAGAACATAGCGTTTTTGTCTCCGGCCGAATGGAATCCGACTAGAAAAACGTTGCTATATTTTGGGCTAGGATTTTTTAACCGGCTGATATCTGAGTTAATAAATGCAGAATGCATTCTGAACCTGAAAAAAACATCACATTTACGACGACATATTCCTTAGATGCAAGGCATTTACTACGCCTGACTAGCATCCCATAATGCCTCAAATTATGCTACAATGGTAATTCATCACTACCTTGCACATATAACTACGGTCCTGAGTTAAATGGAACTTGATGCGAGCATACAGTGATTTGTGTAGGCCTGCTTAGTGAACTTAAACAGTCCGAAACTCAAGGTATTATGATAGATGTGGTTATGGTAGATGTGGTTTTTATCAGGCAACATATTTTAAAGAGATTCTTAGGTAGTGAATATATGAAACAAAGAATTAAACATATGATCATGTGGGTTCTGGTAGTTACAGCGTTGAAATTCGCCACTCCCACCACTGACATCTAATTGGCTTATTTGTACTCCAATCGCCGTTCTGGCTTTTTCTCTGCAGATTAAATATGAATTCAGGAAGTTCGGAATGCTCTCATTGTCACGAGAATTTCGAACCGAAGGAACAGATCGTGAACTCTAATGGACAACTCTGGCACCAACGTTGCTTTGTGTAAGTCATCTCATCTTCAAACTTATTTTCAGTTTCATACCTAGGCCTAAGTCCTATGCGTGAAAATACCATTATCTTAGGGATGAAACAATAAATTTATTTACAAATTTGAACCATGAAGAGCAAGTCCTCAAATTTAACAAGTTTGGAGCGTGTGAAGACTCATTTAGCGAAGCGTTTCTTTTCGCACTTGGTATTTCATATTGAAGTTAATGCAATTTCTTTGTTTTCAGATGTGTCCAGTGCTTCAGACCATTTCCGGATGGCGTATTCTTTGAGTTTCAAGGACGAAAATATTGCGAATATGATTTTCGGATTCTCTACGCGCCATGTTGCGGAAAATGCGGTAAGTGTTGGGTGCTGGTATTGGATTGGCTATTCGGATTTACACTGAGGGACAAAAATGTCCGCATGTTCGACAACATCTGCTTTGTGACCAATTATCTCGGGATAAGATAATTTAATTACTCTGTGCGACATACCCTTTGTAGCCAAACTATTTTTCTAGAAATGTCTAAAGTTTCATTTGAATCCATCCAGCGGTTATGGATATATCTCAACTGGAAGAAAACCACTGCATGCGGACAGTTTTGTCCCCTATGTCAAGACTTCCACTTAATTCATTTACTCAACTTATTCAATGCTCTGTGCACATCCAGTTGGCTTCAATCGCAGCCTCAAGTCGCGTAGGCATACTTTCCGCTAATCCACCACATGCTTCGTCGATTTTGTTCCATTCTGTTTGGACCTGCTCCCACATCTCCAGCATACCTCTGGGCGGTTCCTCGTACTGGTTGAAGCGCCGCTTGAGGTGTGCTCAGGGATGATCGATGGGATTTAGGTCTGGAGACTGAGCTGGCCACTACAGGACCTCGAACGGATGTTGGTTCAGCCCCTGTTGGACGTTCTTCGCTTTATGTTTTGGGTCGTTGTCATGCTGGAATATAACCCTGTTGACGTCGAGATCATACCAATCGAGCTTTTGCAACAATTCGTCCTCCGGGAAGGATCTGTGGGGCTGCTGATCCATGGTGTCTTTGATCTTGCTCACGTGGCCGGTTCCGTTGATCGTCACTGCAGCCCCAGATCATAATCCAGCCGTCTCCGTGCTTGACAATCCGCTTGATATGTCGAGCTTGCCGGCGTTCCCTCTCAAGGTTCCAGTGCCAGGCGCGTCAATATGAGACGAAACGGTTGATCTTAATGGTGGATTTTTGAACAGAGAACTATCCGATAGTGCTGCTTTATTTCCAGGAAATATCATGTATTTTCCCTGGAATAAAGCTGCATTATCGGATAGTTCTCTATTCAAAAATCCACCCTAAGTCTCATACAACCAAATGACTCGCTTCCAGTCATCAATCGTCCAATCCATGTGGCTTCTGGCGGACTCCAGGCGGGCTTTGATATTTGCTGCCGAGAGTTTCGGCTTTTCTTTCATTTCTGCTGCACTTAAATCAGCTTCGTGGAAGGCGCGGGGAATGGTTTTGACGCTAACCTCGACTCCCACATCATCCTTGAGCTTGTTGGTGACATGTGTGGCTGTTTCCAGCTTCCCTAAGGTGATAGTACGGACGCAGAACTGCTTGTCTTGGGATGACAGCTCCTGGGGACGATTGGCTTTCGACCCACTGCGGTTAGGAAAATGCTGTTCCTGGATCCTTTGGACAGACGATCGGCGGACGTTGCACCGCTTGGCAATCCCCCTTAGGTTATAGCCCTCATAGATAAGCGAGAGGACGTTTCTCAGGGTGCTGTCAGAAAGTGGACGCACGATGACTGAATTCAAGAATGTCACTGAAAAAGAATGAAGATAGCCTTAGAGGAGGACGCCTTCTAAGCTATAGGCCACCAGCTCATCTCGAACCTTCGTCTATGCAAATTCGTGATTCTCTGAATAATTCGTCGTGTTTCACGCGAGAGCATGTGCTCAAGACAGGACCAGGGCACCAGGACCGCATGCAGTCATTTGCTTTCAGTTGAGGTTTCTCCGTAACCGCTGGATGGATTCCGATGAAACTTTAAACACTTATGGAAGAATAGTATGGCTACAAAGGATAGGTCAAACATATTAATTCAGTTAACCTATATGGAGATAATTGGTCCCAACGCGGGTTGTGCCGAGCATGCGGACAGATTAGTCCCTCAGTGTATATATTTCACCCGTAAATTTAATTAAGTTGCGCATGAAGGCCGTTCTTTGTGATAACATGTAGAGCTCTGGCTCTGTGATACGCAGAAATAGGGTCGCATGGATACGTATTGGCAACACTATTCTCTTCGGAATTTACTTGAAGAAAGGTATAACTTTGAAGTGCTTCCGGCATGACAATACCCCAATTTTAATCTTTTTCAGTTGCCAAGTTGTTTTCATTGAGTGGCACTGCAACGGAGACGTTCCCTAGGGGAAGAATTGTATCCAGACAAAATTTAAAGAAGTATATACAGTATACTCTTCGCTCTTGTGAAACTTATTTTTCATATTTATTTCGGAAGAATCTTTTGGCGTAGTTTTGCCTCATCATAAAAAGCAGGTACATATTTTTGAAAATGCGATTTGGCGAAATTGTTTCCCGCCATGTGTTCTCTCAATAATGCAGTTATATAATGGTTTCCATAAATGAGGCCATTCTATCCACACTTTCAACACTTTTGATATCATCTTGTCACTATGCGTTGCATTTTGTTCCTTAGTTCGCATTCTTCTCCTGAAGCAGTTTTTACAATTCCATCGCTTAATTATTTCATATTTTTCTCATTTAAGGCGAGTTCATTACCGGCCGGGTGATCAACGCCATGAACTCCAACTGGCACCCCTCGTGCTTCCGCTGCAATGCCTGCGACAGGGAGCTGGCGGACCTCGGCTTTATCAACAGCGCCGGACGCGCTCTCTGCCCCGAGTGCAACGTCCGTGCCAAGGCCGCTGTGGCTGGCAAGCACATCTGCTTCACGTGCAAGTATTACGCATTCTCATTCGTATTCATATGCATTTTTTGAAAGAGAAGAAAAAAATCACCCGTCAATCATACCAGATGGACCACATTCAGCTAGGATGCAGATTTAATTAGAAATGCATCTGCAATTATTGCAACTGGTTTCATTGGAAAGAACTCAGAACTGGGAGTCAATAAAAAATTCCCCGTCCCCCTCACTCCCAAAATCTGTAGAAGCAAGTTGAATCAGAAGAGCTAGCCTATTATAATGTATATTTAACAGAAATCATTTTCCGTGATTTTTACTTTCGGCATATATGGGCCAAATACAGTATCCCCTGCGTCCTTCAGTATTTTCCATTCTGATTAAAATTAGGCAAGTAATCGATGAAGGACCTCTACGATTCCGTGGAGAGGTCTATCACCCATATCACTTCAACTGTGGCTTGTGCGGTGTGGAACTGGATGCGGATGCCCGGGAACTCACTACTCCTCAACCTGTCCGCTCGGCACACCAAATGGTATGATCTTCATCTTGGTTGCAGTATAAGGGCTTTTAGAGTCAGGACATCAAAGGCTAACTCAGCTGAGAAACCTTATGAGAAACCTCCTAAGGCTTTATACGATCCTCAAAATCCTCATGGGGCGTTTCGAAACCTGATGAGAAACCCCACAATCCTCATGAAGAATTCAGCAAATCTTATGAGAAAGTTGTGAGATCACGATATTTTATTGAGTTTTTTTCAGCATGTATGCAAATCTTAAATTAACAACCGTATTAGTAACATGAAATCGTTCTGCAAAGTGTTACTTTGAGAAAGATGTTACGATTCGGTGGTGATGTTCTGCCACTTGAAAGCATACCCGATGGGCCCAATGGTAACAGTGTGGTGAGATAGCGAGGTCAAGATGGACTTCTGCCATTCTTTGTTGATGAGACTCTGCTGATATTTCAACTGCACTAGACTCTGAAACAGAATTGGCGAATAACGTGTAATAATTGCCAATTTGCTTAGATATGTAGGATTCATTTACATTATTGCAAAATTGCCAAATTAGATAATTCAAGTTTAAATTCATTCTGGAAGTTTGCACAAGTATGTTCCCAAAAATATGCTTTCGATAATGCAAGCGAGAGCTTTTATTTACAGAACGAGCTCTATTGTCAACGATGTCATGACAAAATGGAGATCCCAATCTGTGGAGCGTGTCGCCGTCCCATCGAAGAGCGCGCTGTGACTGCCCTGGGGAAGCAGTGGCACGTAGAGCACTTCGTATGTGCCAGGTGCGAGAAGCCGTTCTTGGGCAACCGATTTTACGAGCGGAAAGGCCTGGCATACTGCAAGACTCACTATCACCAGCTTTTTGGGAATTCATGCTTCGTTTGCAACCAGGTTATCTCTATGGATAGTAAGTATTTCTGTCACCTTCATTTTCCCTTTAATCGTGACGCTTTTCCCAGTTGAAGTGCGACTTAGGGTTCATGCCTTGTAAACCCACAAAAAGCCCGCAGTGATGTAACCGACTTTCTCTAATTTACTTTCACACTTCACTCCCTTTCTTCCTACCTGAATACAAAATTGCCCATTTGCTTCATCATTAGAGACTAATAAGTCTAATGATGAAGCCACATCAAGACCATTCTTAAAAGTTAATGCTCTCACAATCAGTGGAATAATAGCACTGGTGCACTTTTAAAATGGGAAAAAATGCATCAGATTTGCTAAGAAGGAGGCATTATACGGTCGTCTCCCCTCCATACTTCAAGTTGGAAAATTGATCGCTGTCCGTGCCTGAATGTTTTTCGATACCTTGCAAGAGTGACTTTGGCATTGCATGCTGGAATCACTAAAAGGCAGGTCGGGATGCCACAACTATTACATGTCAATATGGTTTTCAATGACAGCACACCTTGCATTTTCAATGAATTCCGATCCAAATGCTGCACCTTAAAGAAAATTATATTGACACCTTATACTGCGTTTTATTACGCAACTCCAGATGAATAATTTAATGTAGCTCCTCTCGTAGAAAAGTCGATTTCGTACTGAAACGAATTTGAGCAACGATTTAGGAAAAATGTTTAGATACCTGTAGATACCTGTTCCGATACCTGTAGGATAATGGAGTAAAGCACAATTTGTTTCCTGATACGGGTTCTCCTTTCTTTAAAAGTGTTCAGATGCCTGAACAAGGCATGGTGCGCGGGTCACTTCGCATGTGCTCTATGCGACGCAAAACTGAACGAGAAGAGCACGTTCTACGAATTTGACCAGAAACCGGCCTGCAAGAGGTGCTACAGGAAGCTACCCACTGATCTGCGTCGTCGTCTCAAGTCCATGCACGAGGAACATGCCCAGAAGGACAGTGTCTGATCACGTGCGCATTCCACAACCGTTAACCCATCGTGAATCTTGATTATCTAAGGCATAGATCGCGCTGTACAATTCCATGTATAGAAGTCTAATATATAAACATGTTTTACTGCTTTATAAAATGCTAATTTTACAAAATGAATGAATATTGCCTGAAAGCTTTTTGTAAATACGTCTATTATTTTGTACTTCCCTGAATCATAAAAGTTTGCCTCATAATCGCAAGTCCCCAATAACAGATTTATTCAAACATGGACTTTGCAGAATTTAGTAGGCTTTGAAAAGTTACCTTTGGTATTTCTAATAACTACCCATTCTCTACCGAAAGCAGACTACAAGAATCTTCTCAGTGAGGCGTTGTTTCAATTCAATGATCATGCAAGAATTTTTGGGTTATGCCTGGTCTTTAAATGAAACCCCACTGTTAGAAGTCGATTGGAGTCAGGTCAGGCGACCTGGGACTTCACTCGATAGGTCCGACCCGAACTATCCGCTTGTTATCGAAGCAAAACGACGCTTCACTTCGGAAATATTTCCTTCACATGTGAATTCAAATTAACGATGGCGACACGTTCTTCCAAAGAAAGTTCATCTGCATTTTCAGAAAACCATTTGAGGCAGCCAAAATTAAAAGAAAATAATTTTTTGTCATACCCAAAATATCACTTTCATGTCGAAATTTTTGCTCTTCGTTTTCGGCAGGCTCATGCCATTCCTCGTTGGTATTTCGAGTAATTTTCCACAACCACTCGTCAATTAATAAACACTCTTTCATGTGCAAGTAACCGTTTGCAAACCAATCCCCTCCTTGCTTAGCTGTACTTGTTCAAAGTCGTCCAGTTACTTTTGACTCACCCTGTATAATGAGAAAATCCTCATGAAATGGGTTAGCATATGTTACTTCCTATCCCCAAAATTTCACCTCTATATTGGAAAACCTGTGAATGTTCTAATGTTAACTTGTCTAATTTTGCTATTCCCCTCCTTCACTTTTCTCGGAATAATTAGCTTCATGTTTGACGATTCGGAGCACCTGTGTACGTAACACCAGCGAAGGAAAAAGACACGAAATGCTTCGAGTTTCTCAGTGAAAGGGAAGAGAAGGAGGGGGAGTCCATGTTCATTGTCTATAGTCGAGACATAAAGCAAGTGATGAAAACTCGCTTCTCTGGTGACTGTATGAGAATCTGGCGAAAATTCAGAAAGGTGATCACGACATTGTCCTCATCGACGAATTACGCGGTTTATTCTTCATCAAGGTCTGCGAAGAGTATGAAAAAGAACGCCGAGAGTATGGCGATCCGAAGCTTCATATCATGCAACAAAAGTGTGACACCGGAAAGAGAGAATTCGATCGGCTGAAGGCTTTGATGAAAGAGGTAGGCATGCCGAACAACCAGGTGAAGAAATGCTTCCTCATTCATTTCCCTATCATCGCATTCCCGGGGGTCCGTAAGGCCGAAAAGGCGCCTCAAAACGCCCTTGTACTTTATGTAGAGGACTGCACGTCCCCAGCCGTACTCGAGACATGGTGGACAGAGAGAATCAAGCCTCTCAAGACCGAACGATTTCATCTCGACCACGACACTCACCAGACCTTGTTGGCCATGTAAGTTCTTTTCCTGATTAGACACTCTTATATAGAGAGAGACCGACTGTTTTGAAGGAAGAGACAGGGGAAAGAATATAAAAGTTGCAGGAAGCAAGGTATCCCAACCTACCGCAGCGTTAAAAAATTCATTTTCTGATGATATAATCATTATTGCCATTGAAAACTATTTTGATAAATCCAGGTGGCGGCGGGCTCCTTCTGCGCCGACTGGTAACCCACTTGATTTCATGGGGAGTGTCTGCTTGGATAACACACATGCCAATCTGCGTGTCACGTCTAGGAGATAAAGGTGCAGTACACCTTAAAAATCACTCTTGCCAGTCATGGGCTTAGGCAACCCGTGAGCTGCCCCTTTGGCCTCCTATAGGACCGTTGAGGGGTGTCTCAGCCCAGGGGACTGTTATGCGGATGTGGTGCCCGTGCCATGCGGGCACTCCTTTCATCTCTACGTACTGTAATTGGTCCGTTGTAGTTTGCGTGTCTGCATGTCTAAAAAAAATATTATTTTGTTAAGGAGAAATAGTGACCAGATAAACTTTTGAATTTTTATTTTTAAACGCTCCAATAGTCTTAAACGCGGACGGATACATCGTGCAAGAAACCAAGCAAAAAAGGAAGCAACATTTTAAAATCATCCTATTCCTTTGTTTCCGATAGGTCACGGTTGGCAATGTCATTTACAGTTGACAGATTTGCTTATAAGGCTGTGGACCTGACCATTTTTCTCCCTTGTGTTTGAAGATTCGTGGCACCTCTGTTTGTGACTTCATCCTTCGGGACTGGTACAGGAGGATTGCAATTCCTTACCAAGTTGGAATTGCATATTCTTGCCAACGAACCCACCAAGTGCATGATCAAAGGAGACTCAGAAATCGAAAAGAAACGTTAGCGAAAAGATACGTAACATCATAATTAAATTGTTCTCCGTTAAGCAGAAAACTCAGCCAGAGCGTTTCTTCGTCCTGGGACCTACGGAAAGTGTCATAGAAGATATTCGGCATACGATTCCAGAATGGGTCAGGAGCTCTGCACTGAACGCCTATTCCTCGTGGACCACAAAATCTCCAGAAGAACGGACCGAGATGGTCCATGGCGTGCTTCACACAAGCCTCGAATTCTGCATACTCTCCCCTGAGGAAAGTATTACTATTGACACAACTAAGCATGACCAAGAGAATTTGGAGTCTGAGACAACAGCTGGGAAAGATCTAGAGGAAAGGGCCGAAACTCACGTCTATGGAGTTCCTTCTATTCCTCAAGAGGACATGAATAGGAAAAACGCGAAGGGGATGGGTGAAAGAAAACAAACAGAGGAGGGATCTACTCCTTGTAAGGGGTCTTTGGAAATGAGGGAACTGCTGAAGAATATGGTAGAAATTATGCTTTCCAACTTCAGTAGTACTGTCTCCACTCTTGAGCAGTCTAGCATCAATGGACAAAATATGGATCATGCGACAAGGATATGGATCAGCGAAGACTCTCAGAAAGGAGCTATTCCTAGCGATGGGTTCATGCATACGGAATGGCCCCTCGTCTGGAGAGCTTCCCTCAACCAAGAGGAGTCTGAGTTTAAAATATTGGATGATGAGATTTACGCATCTGACAAATCTGACGAATCAACTCAAGAATCGTCATCCCCTCAAGAATCATTGACAATCCCCGAAGGTATGGAACAACTTGCCATGCTAATCGATGCAGTTTTCAGTTCGGACAAAGGAGATGAAAATACACAAGATAGCCGTAATACAGATTCTTGGGACGTCTCCATAAGCGACCAAGATAATTCCAATAGGGAAGACATCAATACTCAAATGGGAAAAATGGCTGTGACAACCATACTGGGGACGATGAACAACCTCAAGAAGGATCCTTGCCTTCTAAATGGTTGGAAGTGAATAAATTCCTAACGAGTATAGCAAAAATGGACCTCCTTGCCAGCCTCTCAAGGACAATCTCTTCCACAAAGCAAGAAAACAAAGATAGGGAAGTGAAAGTTACTCGAGAAGAGGTGGTGAAGCTGCACATACCGAAGCTGCAGGCGTTCCAGGAGGACGGGAAACAGTTCTATCACATATTTGTGCTTGGCGTGCATGCTATCTGCAAGAGTTACGATCGTCTCTGGTTTCGAGATCTCTGCGACCTTCACCTCGGCCATGTTGATGGATATTTTTGGCTGTTTGGCTTGGAAAATGAAATCACAGGACAATTAAATGAAGAAATGAAGGTTTCATTTGCAATGAAAAGTGAGCGTTTCCATGGCCCGCTGAATCAAGTTGAATTCCTGCCGAACATGATAAGCCATATATGTAATATTTTTTCCTTGTTTTCACTGTAAATCAGTAAGTCTGCTGAAGTAGCAACCTTGGGTGGTTTCCAGTTTGGTAAATTCGAAAAAAATTGTCGTTCTTAAGGAATGCTGTTTCCTTACGCAAAAGTATGTAGACAATATGACTCTACCAGTGAAACGTGATGCAACAAGTTTCAATTCACTGCCTGGGAAATGTAGTACCCAAGCGGCACAAATGTATTCATTAATTTGCCAAAAGCTTTGCTTAAAATGTTCTTCACGAGCGAAGCGGTAATAATATTTACGCGTCTGTTCGCGAAAGCAGTCCCAATTTGAAAAACTTTTGAATGTGATCCTTAGAATTCCATGGATGAGTATTAGCGAAAATACTCTCATTTCCCATCTCCACTTTCGAGACAAATCGAAGCAAATTAAAGAAAACGGGCATCACTTTTCAGCCATTGCCGTGGCGGTAAGTTTGTATTCCTATTATGAAATAAGATGAGAGGTTGACAGCAACATCTCCTTTATTCCAGTTGTGAATGCAATGGACACGAATAAGCCACCTCAGGAATCAACATGGATCTATCAAGCTCAAGAATTTATCAAGAGAACATATCCTGATTGGGAGTCTGCTAGGATATCTCGCCTCGTCCCATCAGTTGAACATGAAGATAAATGGATGAAGGCAGCAAGGACTCCAGGGGAAGCGTCTGAGAGAGCACCTGTTCTTCGCCTGTATCACTTTGGGCAAGAAAACGAAATACCAGTGTTCATTACTTATAACCGAAACTTCATCAGCCTCATCAATAGAAGAAATGTGGGAGGTGGAATTGAGGACGCAGTGGAAGCAGGAGAACACGATATCGTTCTGATACATCGGCACTTTGGGGTCATCTTCATTCAAGTGAAGAATCTGAAAACCAAGGAAACAGGAAAGAAACTTGAAGAAGCAGTTGATAGGAACATAAAGGACGCTGAGCAGCAGCTCAAGAAGGATATACGCAGCCTGGAAGCCACCATGCGAGTATGTGGTGTGGGGGACGTGAACGTGTCGGTCTGCATAAAAGCACTTCCCAATGTGAAGAGGGCCCAATTGGAAGAACGATCGCACGGGGGCCGTGCGATCTTCCTCTGCGAAGAAGACTCTGAGTCACTGGATTCAATTAAGCATTGGTGGAAGAAACACTTCATGGAGTCCACCGAACTGCAAAATAATTCCATCGATTCGATTAAGTACCTTCAACTCCTGGCAATGTAAGTTGTGCTCAGCCGAAATCATTCCTTAAGATGCACGTGTATTTGTTGAAATGTGAGCTGCTCCTTGAGATTTTAAAATCATACAGGGTGTCTCAAAAATGTATACACACTTTAATAATAAAAAAATATATGTTAAGTAATTCAGAGAGGTACAATGTTCAGTGTGTGGAGAAGGAAGGGTTTGAATTGTATGGTTCACAACCACAGATGTTCAAATTGTTCACGTTAGCATCTAGGAACTGTTGACAGCAGTGAACAACAGTGCAACAAACTCGTGGACAGGTTTCTGCTGGGATAGCAGCACAGGACTCCACAATTTCATGCCATCGTGTGAATGCTTACATTGCCATAGCAGCATTTCCCCCTCTTGTTGATGTGTGAGGTCTATTAGAACATTGTTGTGCATTACCGTACTAGCAATGTTCTCGGAAACCATGCCCAGCACCATCAGCATCAAACTTATCATTAACCCTTTGAAGTTCTAGTACAGCATAGCGGCATTGTTGTAAGTTCATTTCTCCACCGTCTTTGCACCTCACATGTGCTCTCAGATTTCCAAAATCACAGATTCAAGTGTGTGTACTTTTTTGAGACACCCTGTATTATATTGGATTGTTGATAATTAATCCCGTGTATGAATAGCAATGCTCAATCATACGAATTAGTCAAATAATTTCATAAATTATGAATTAAACATGAATAGACATTCTCTAATGGCGCCATATTATGAGAGGAGCGCAAACGGAAAGAGGCACCAGTAACTTCTCCATATTTACGAACCTCATGGTTTTGACTGATTGACAACATTGACAACTACACAGGTTTTCTTTCTCAACAGAAGTAAAGCCAGGGGAAATACAAATCATGCTAATATTCCCCAAGGGCCTCAATTCCCTCCAAATCATATGTACAACATATGGAGCAATAATCAAATATTTACCTCTGAGCTTAGGATATTGTTATAACAATCTTGGCATAAATAGATTTTCTAGCCACATTACAAAAGTCTTGAAATCTGTAAATATTTCAGATATGTTGCCCCGATTTACGCCACACCGGCCTACACAGCAAGAATGACGACAGAGAAACTGAATTTCCTCACCGAAGACAAGCTGGATATGTTGGTGAACGGTCCGAAGGAGTTCGCTTTCAAAGGAGCCGCTGGGACTGAGAAGACGTGGCTGCTCCAAGAGAAGATGAGGAACATTGTTATGTCTTGGTTCTCCCGTGGATTCATTCCGGATAGGGGAGAAAAAATCATTCTCGTCTGTCGCAATCGCCTGCTGGCCGAACACTTCGAGGAGACCATTCCAGATCTCCTCCTAAATTCCGCCTTGGCTGTGCGGGACGGGTTGAATGAGAGCACAGGGAAAGAGGATGAAGAGCTGACAATGTTGGAGATCATACGAAAGAATTTTGTGATATGCTGCATGAACCCTTTCGCGTCGAGGCTAAAGGTTAGTCATCAACTAGGGAGGATGGTAAACAGCGAACCAGGATCTCCCGAGAGCGAGGCAAAAGAGAATGACAAATTGCCTGAGGCGACTTTGATCGTGAGGATGATGTATGCAATTTGGGAAACATTCCTATTCCATGAATTGCTCAAAAGTTCTGTGGCCGCAATCCCTCCCGGAAAGGAAGAGGAATGGCCTTTGAAACTGGGTTTCATCGGAGGTCTCTTCAAATCATTCACTCCATCAATTGCTTCATTGCAATTCTTGGTCAAGAGCATCGGGGTCATGGTGTTTAAGGAACCTAGCCATTCCGAACTACTTGGGGATGGGCCTCCGGGTAGATCAATAATTGGAATCGTCAGTAGATTATATGAATGTTTTGTCCACATAAAGGAATTGCCTCTAACAATGCAGCAGACCGTCTTGGAACATTTGGAGAAAATCCTAAAAACCCCCGAGCCACCATTCCGCCACATATTTGTGGACGAAGCAGAAGATTTGTGCTCTGGCTACGACGAACACTGGTGGATGGTCCTACGCTCCCTCCGCAACGGAGGCGATGGATATTTCTGGAAGGCTTATGACCCCCTTTCATTCTTCTTTAACGTTCCGCATCTATTGAAGCAGGAGGTGGAAGATGCACATTCCCTATACGCAGTCATGAGGAGCCCGGTTTCCATCCTGGAGACGTGGACAAAAGACAAGAACTCACTCGGGAAAGACCTCGACTTGAGCCATTCCGGTGATCGCGACTCAGGGTATAAGAGAGAAGAGTTACGATCAGGGCACGATGTGCGAGGTCCTAAGGTGCAAAGCTTTCACGTATTTAGTTCCAACTTAGCCGAAAAGATCCAGGGAATTCTGAGACAGAAGTTTGGGACTGGGACATTCATTGGTGACATCGCCATCCTCTTTGCCGACCAAGGGGATTGCGAAGTCCACGGAAGACGACTAATGGTTGAAATGCAAAAGAAGCTACGCGAAAATGCCACGACCCGCTATATCGTTATTGACGACGCTGAGTCCTTCAAAGGGAGGGAAGCTCCCATCGTTTTCCTCATCACAAATGAAACCGCGAATAGGGGGAACAAGTTCTACCTGGGAGCATCAAGAAGCACTTCCCACTTAATTCAACTCGTCTTGGAAGCCAGTGAAGAAGAGAATGCAGCAGCAGAACGGTCATTCTTTGAGTTCTTCCATGGAGCGTACTCCAATAATGGCTCCGAAGAGGTGTAATACATTTATGATAAAGAATTCCGTCGTTTACATCTCATGGAGTAGCAAGTGTGGTCGAATACGGGCATTGAAGATGAACGCGATAACGACAACGTAGCCTTTGCAGAGTGTCTCAGTAACGTTGTGAATTAAACGAAGTTTTGTCTAGTGATTGCTTTTCCAGTTATAATTTTTTGCGACGCCGTGATTCCAAAAGACCCAATGTGGAGAAATAGCCCTGGATGTGCTACTGCTTACCAGGAAACTAATGCTTGAGGGGTTAAGGAACGATTTAGAAAGGTAAGCTTATACTCTCCGTCCTCTTCCCATTCCCATACATATGGACAGTCACAATCCATATTATGTGTGGATGTAAAATCTAACTAGCAAATATTTCCTGTTTAGAAATGCCCGATCATAATACATGGACCGGGGAATACGACACCTGTCACTCGCCTGCTCCTTAAGTCTCGATGTTGGCGACGTCTTAGCAACAGCGACGTTGGACATGGGAACACGAAAAATGTCCTCAACCCCGACTTGGCAAATGTAATGCACAACGAGAGAAACATGTTTACAAAATTCTATCAGTTTTGTTTAGGTTGCCAGATCCAATAACATCAAGCGGATACCCTTATTAAACCTTCCAGGCATAAATATATGCATGAAGTATGGTGAAAACCAATTTTTTAAGACTTTCTCTTTCTTCACTATCAACATCAACCGCAACCTCACCTCTTCTCCCCTTTCACTTCGGGACTCACTAACTTTGAACGTTCAAAAGAAACTCAATCCTTGACTTACGGAGTCAATTTAGTCCAATAATGACTAATCCCTGGTCTTCCAGACATCTCGTCGAGGACGCGAAACGTTAGACCGATTAGAGGCCTGTTGCCAGTTTCATGAAACATTGCAGTGCGGACGTAGAATGTTGGGCCTATCTAGACTTTGTCGAACCATCTCGACTAGTTCTGAGGAGAGAATCTCTAGGAAGCATGAAGTACGAACTGGGCGCCATCCTGCTAATTATTGAATGTGCGGATGAGATATCTCCACATCCCACCAAATCGATCGGCCACTGATGACCACTGTTTCGATCTCAGCTTAGCTCATAAACTCAGCACAAAATGTCGCATACCTTAAAAACAGGCGATCCATACACCGATACTAAGGTTAAAGAAGTTATGAATCTTACTTAACTCCTGCAGGATATCCGGCAACCCTGGGGACGGAATCGGAGCCAGCATGCTAAGTCTAAATGAAAGACAGCTAAGTTCGTTTACTTTAACAGCGAAATGATGTACCGCAAACAGCAAAAAGGGCGCTTTTCATTACCTACGAGTCAATTTCTTTCTTTCAATTGCTCTCTTTCCTTCGAACACCCCCCCGCATCATAAGAGTGTCTACACCCCACATTGAGGGATACCGGAATGCAATTCACATCTTCGAAAAGCGAGATTCAGACTCCACAACCCCAGGGAGATGGACCTACAATTTTGCTAGAGCGATTATGTGTTGGGAGAGGAAGAATCATGCCAAATTTCGTTCCTGTTGATACTCTCAGGGAGGAATACCTATAGATTGAATTAAAATGTTAATTAAATTAAAACTAAATTAAATAGATCACGGGAAGCGGTTGGACCAAGGCAATAGATGTTACCTTGCCTGTTGGTGTCAACAATTTAAGTTTGAAATAAAATTGTGGAATTATTCAGGGCACATAAGCAACATAAAGGGGTTAAAACAACTCCCTTGGCCAGGTGAGGGTTAATGATAGTGAAATAGAGCAGGGACAGCAATTGACTATTGGACGTTCTGTATTAACCAAGATCTTTTCAATGTATGTGATAAGCATGTGTGAAAAGGAAAATATTTTGTCTAAGGATCCTGTGCAAAATGCTCTTTATACAATGCATTGAGCAATAACACGGACAAACCGGTGGAAATGCGATATCCTCCTGGGTTATTGTTCTAGTGAGTGCCGCCATAGATAACGCAGCGGATGGGAATGGGGCATGGGATTCAATGAAGTCTGAACTCTGAGTCACTAGTTCCGTCTCGTGGTTCAGGAGCTGTTTAACCCTCCTTCAGAGAAATTGTGAATACTAACTGCCCGAAGGAATGTGAAAGTGTGACAATCGTGGCGAATGAAAGAGAGAAGTGGTTGAAGGACGCGGTGGAATTTATAGCAGGAACGTTCCCATATTCAAGTTATCCCAAAATTGAGCAATGAATCACCCGCATCCATAGTATCTTTTCTCCGCAAGTTCGGCGAGAAGAATGGGGAGTCAATGTTCATCATATACAGTCGGGATATTAATCAATTAGTGAGAACTCGCTTCTCTGGCGGACTGTACGAGAGATTGGAGATGATCCAGGAAGACGACCATGACGTGGTCGTGATTGATAAGCTCCGGGGTTTGTTCTTGATTAAGGTATTCTACATTGATGAGAACTAACAGAAAAAAAACGAGAATAAAAATTTCGTCTCATGGAAGAGAAATGTGACAGGGCAAAGAAAAATCCGAAGGTGCAAAAAAACGAAAACCCCTATCACATCCTAAAGGCATTCATGAAAGAATTCGGGATGAAGAATAAGCAGGTGAATAAGTGTTTTCCATTCCATTTCCCCACCATCGCTTTCCCCCGGGTCCTAAAAGAGGAAAAATCACAGAATCACGACCTGATGCTCCACGAAGAGGACTGGAATACCCAAGAAACATTTGAATCATGGTGGAACGAACACATCATCGAGTCCCTCAAGGCCAAGATATTCAACATCGACCCCTACACCCGCCACCCACTGTTGGCGGTGAATGTCCTCATCGAATGCTCGGTCTTATCAATATTAAGTCTCGTTTCTGTTGAATATTGAAGGACTCGTCTTCCTTGACCGTGTATGCGAAAACCGGTCATTATCTTCGGAATACGTTATTTAACTAAGAAAATGGAAGAGAAGAAGCCGTGGGAGGAGCACCCTTTCGTTATCGCTTAATTTTATTGATGCCGTCGCAAGATGTCTTGTTTGTTAGTCTGAATGAAAAGGATATTGAAAATTGGATCCGTTGCGATCATGGGTCGAAATTTCATAAATTAACGATTAAAAGATTAATTTCTCCGAAGAGATTTACGGCCTCTTTGGAATATGAAGTTAGAATGGATTAAACATGGAAAAGGGGATTTCCAGTAGTCAAATGCTAGCCCGTGATTTTCACGATGTATGACAAGTGCCCGACAAGCCAAAGGACTCTTGTGCTAATAGAAGTCCTTTCAGAAGTATTGCTATTCCGAGCTTAAATACCATTAAGAGAAGTGAAGGTCACCATGCTTCTCCCGGGTTAGGTTTTCGATAATTAATGAGGAGTAATTTCAGGCAGAATGAAGTGCCTCACAAGAGTGAGTACAAGACAAGCTGAGAAGCTTTTTAGCCATGAAATAGTGGTAATAATTTCTGGAAGTGTTTGCTAGATAACAATGACGCTAATGGAGCTTCTTTTTTATGTCTTCTGTTTCACAAGCTGTCTCCTGTGTTAAAATTCTGTTTCTGGGCACTGTGAACGTCGTCCCCCTTGTTGAGCTTGGTAACATCAAAAGAGATGAGGGTTATAATGAGATTAGAAAATGTGAGAAAAGCAATTTCGAGGAAAAACCACAAGTGGGCGAAGGTCCCCTTGAAATTGACGAATTCCCCATTTCCGAAGTTTCCTTAAATGTCCAGAGAGACACGTCAAGGAAACGTACAGATAATGGTAAGGATTTCGTTAACATGCAGTCGGCGGAAAAGTCTTCCGTGTAGATGTCCTTGGATACAATGGAGCGATAGAAGAACCCAGTAGAACTTCCAATTAACTCCACGCCAGCCAACCTACTCGCAGACCAAATGACAACAAACAACAGGGAGAGAAAATACGCAAATGAGGTGAAGTCTCCACGCAATGGGGAGGATTCCCAGGAAGAGCTTGGAAATTGAAATGAGATGGAGATGAACGATTCCCGCAGCACTGGAGTCCCTTCAATTGGTCAAGGAGCCTATAATGCCAGGAAAAACGGTTACCCAGATGGAAAGACCGCATGAACGATCTGGGGAAGGAGCTTTAAATGCCGAAGGATTCCTGCAACCAAACGAGGAGATGCAACAGCTTTGGATATTCGTTACGGAAGTCTTTTTTCTTCGTCAAAGGAGCAGCAATGCCGCAGGAGGAAGATCTTGAGATCTTGAGATCAGGGAAGATCGTGAGAAAAAGTCAACTTCTGGCAATGTGGATGAGAATGGACAGAAATCCCAATATGTCTCCTGTATTCCTGATTATGATTCCCCCAAAGACAAAACAGAAAACAAGCTAGGAACATTCCCAGACCATCCCAAGAAAACACTACATGAAAGTTTAGGAAATAAATACTTGCTTATGAGTTTGATGGAAATGAAACTGGCAGCCACATTCCTGAAATCTACTGCATGCGCCGACCGAAGAGTTAGCACTGGACAAAACCACGATGCCAAAGAAAAGGTTGTACAACTGTACATTCCGAAATTTCAAGCGATCTAGAAGGTTGGACATAAGTTCCATCACATATATAAAACGGTCCAAGGCAAGATAAAAATTGAGAATGTTAAAGTGATAGACCGGGATAGAGAAAGGAGATAAACCAATGTACGTTTCGAAGTGAAGGGATTATAAGAACAGTCCACTTCCGCAGCATGCACATCATGAGATCGAGCCGGAGACTGAAACCGACAATTAAACAAATATTATTGGGCTTCCCCCCTCTCCTTTCTCACTTCCTGTATCCAGTACGACTTTTTTTTCCCTTCCCGTCTCTCATATAGTCAGTCCCAGCATCTCCAGAATTTGGGATGAGAATTTGATTGTGATAAGAAATTACTCGCCCGTGCGTGTCACTCCGCTTCTTCCTTTCCCCGCTCGGACGGACTGCATCGTACAGTGCTCTCCTCAATCCAATGGGACATTAGCCCTTCAAAATATTTTGTCGATGCATCGCGATGGTCGAAAAACCTATCGGTATCTCCAGGTATCGATAGTGGTATCGATGCATCGATCTATCGCGACGGCCCAAATTTTTAATACGCTTTTGCCATGTTGAAAAAAAAAGAATTAATCACTAACCTGAACGATGGAGCGCTGAAGGCGCCACCATAGAGAGTTTGTTTGTCCGAAGGGCAAACAAACTCTCTACATAATAGGTAGTTATGTACAAACTCTGTACATAACTACCTATTGGGATGCTGCAGAAAACTTCAGACTTTGGAAGTAAATGCCTTTGGGGCACAAATTTTAAAGGGAGATGTTTTTAATTAATTTTGTTGCATCAGTTAAAGTGATGAACACGGAAAGCTGAGACTTTGCATGAATGTGACTATTGAGACAAGGAGTTAAATAAAAATGTTAATACATTTACTCGATACATTTCCTGGGGGAATTTTTTCCAGGTGCGATGCTTTGAACGAAAAAAAATTGTCTTGGTGAATTGGCGAGAAATGGAAAGGTGAAACTTGGCACACGTATCAGTGACATGATATTACTGAGCTGAGGGAGAATTCAGCTTTCATGGGGCATCCCCCTATGCGCGGAGGGGCATAGCTTTTGGGTGGGTCGGCTATTCTAAACATGTTTCTTGAACAGCAAAACGGGCAAATATTACGTATTACGTATAATATTGAAACTTTGTTGGCATGTTGTTCACTGAGGATGGGTTTCAGTAAAAAAAAATGGTACGTTTCGGTTAAAACGGCACAGGGCACATGTTTTGCAAATGGTGTATTTTCACGAATTTTTGATCCAGCAAAACAGAGGGCACATAAAAGTTAAAAAACTTGGCAAATAGGTACCTGATGGATAGCTGCGTGAAGAAAAATTTCTACGTTTCTTACATATGACGATTGTGAGTAGCTGACTGACTGACATAAGTAGCCATTCGCAAGCTGAGTTCAGGAAAAGTTCTACTTTGGTGATGAATGACATAGGGGGACACCTTTCAGGGAACATATTTTCAAATAGTTCTCTTTGCTTCAAACGGAGACACATGGAAAAGCTGAATCATGGCAAGAACCTGACCATTGACGCATTGAGCTCAAATGTCAAACGTCAAATTTCGGAAATAGTTTTGGGGTTCATATTTATTGAGGACATAACGTTTTAAAATAATTTTTCATATCCTACCGAATTGGGCGGAAATAGAAAAGTAGCTGGCACACGCATAACGGATGTGATGTTGATTTAAGGAAAAATTCAACTTTTTGTGCGTCTCCTCTGAGCACAGCTTTTGGGAAGGGTCGCTTTTCGAAATACGTTTTTTACGCCAGTAAAAAGGGGAAACGTAAAAGGCTGAAACTGGGTGGCATGAAGTTCCCTGAGCCTACATTTCAAATGAAATAAAATTTTGTTCAAACCCATCGGGCCACTTTTTTAGTTCATTTTCCTGAATCCAGTCCAGAGACAGAAAATTTAAACTTCCCTCAGAAGTACCTGTTTGATGGCTGAGTACAGTAAAAATCCTTCTTTTTGAATATGTAATCTTAGCGTAGATTATAGGAAGGAAGTATTTCATAATGTATTCTCCACCCTTACAAAATGGGACACTAGAAAGGATTTCAAGTTAGGTACACTAGAAATCATGGAAGTAATGATTTTGATAAAAAGCATGACATTCTTCCCCATAAGTTACGTATTTAATTGGGACGTGCTTTGGATACGCGTTTGAGGTTTCGCAAAAAATAAATGGATTTATCACTATTCAAGGTAATGGAGCACCGAAGGCGCGACTAGTATATTTTATAGCTGACATCCCTGTGCGATGAGAAATAAGAATGCAATGGCTTGATCTACTTGGCGTTCACAGTGCCTGGTGCGTCCAAACTCAGCGTACTGTATTTCAATTTGTTTACTACTGACGGCCTGTCACCCATCGAAATTAATTCCGAATGAGTGCTGTATACACCAGCAACTGTTTATCAAAGCCGCCAGTGTGCGAGTGGTGTAAATGTGTTCGAACAGGACGTGAGATTTTCAAGGATGACTCAAACCTGGAACAGGCCAATATTTTCATCGCAGAAGCTAAATTAAAAAAGGTAGAGGATTTCATACGAGGCAACATTAACGTTTCATCGGACGAATTGGCTACTATTTGGGAATCTGCCACAAATCAATTCACACCATAGCCAGCGTCCAGCATAACGTAGCGTTTCCGCACGGTCGCTGAAGTCCAGCAGGCTCTCACATTAGGGGCAAACGGCTTGAATGAGGCTGGCATCCTGTGATGCGTTCGGATCTGTACCTTAACAATAATGGGGAATACTTTGAGAAACAAAGAACTCGCTGCCTTAAAAAAAAATTATATCCTCATTTGACTGACCCTAGTATATGGGCATATATTCATATGCAATCCGTTCCTAGACGAATCTTACTCTGTCCTTATCTTGTTCGATTAGATAAGAGCAGAGTGTACCTTATCAAGACAACTTACCTCCAACACAATGACATTTCGGCTGATATAATACATTCCTCATCCATGGAATAGTTGTGCTTATATTTCCAGTGAGTTCGTCAATATCATGGCAAATGACTCTTGTACCCCGTGCTTTAACGATGTCGGCCGGCTGGAACAGGCGGCAGTTGAGCCAATGACTGAAATAGGTGTGAAGTCGAGTGTCTCTGAACAGTGGTTGAAGGAAGCAATTAAGTTTGTTCAAAGTACGTTTCCAAATCGAGAATCTGAGTCCCAACTCATCCCACCGCTGCTGCACAACGGAAGGAATTTGACTGAAGAAACAACTCCTGGTCAGGAGTCAGGAATTGTACAGCCATTCACTGAGGACTCTGATGGCGTTCAATCGTCCATCGTGTCTTTTTTTTACCAATTGGGAAAGAAGAATGGGGAGTCCATGTTCATCGTCTACAGCCGGGACATGATTCAGTTGCTGAAGGCTCGATTCACTGGTGGGCTGTACGAACGATTGGAAAAAATCCAGAAAGACAACCACGACATAGTCGTCATAGACAGACTTCGAGGAGTGTTTTTCATCAAAGTCTGCCTCATCAATCAAAATGAATTCACAGGAACTGCCGATTGGTGGCTTCATCTCATACAAAAAGAATGCGACTATGCGAAAACATACTTTGATCACTTAAAGGCATTCATGAGAGAGGCTGGGATGGATAACAACCAAGTGAAAAAAAGCTTCCTTTTCCACTTCCCCATTCTAGCATTCCCGCGTGTTAGAAAAGAAGAAAAATCGCCCATAAACGCTCTGGTTCTATACGAGGAGGACTGCAAGTCCCTGGCTCAATTTGAAATCTGGTGGAAGGAATGCATAACCAACCCTCTTCAGGGAAAGAAATTCAAAATCGAGCCTGATACTCACCAGACACTGCTGGCCATGTAAGTTAACTGGAACACAGACATTTTCATTTATACTTCCAATTTCCAATTTCATTCACCCTCCCTCATGCAAAGTTAAAAATAGAATAAGGCTCAAATTGGAACTGAATATCACAACTTTGCCAAACGGATGCATGCCATTGTTTCTCGTTGCAATGCGGTCAAAAAGGGTAGGAGAATATTTGGAGCGGACGAAGATGAAAGTCGTTTGGTGGCCCTAATAGTGATCTGCGAAGTGCTTTTTTGTGTTTTCACCCAGATATATCATTACTCACAGAGAATGTTGAAAATCAAAGAACAGGAAAATTTAATCAACTTTTCTCCCCTTCTCCAAGGTTCCTTCGCATGCATAAAAAAACTTGCTTGAATGAATACTGCATTGCCTACAAGAAGAGTCGCAGGTACTTTATTTTAAAATGTGATGGAAATTCATTTTCATTAGTGAAGACGCGATAGAGACGTTGACGATATGACGCACAAGGGCGTTCCACTTGAGAAGTTTCATGGAACACATGTGAAGGAGTTTCCAGTTTCATAGATCTTTGAAATAGCGGCATCCTTTAGGCACAATCGAAATACAAGGCTCTTAACCGGATGTTAAAAATCAATCCCGCAGGAACCATTTTGCCAGGAAATAAAATTCAGGAAAACCGTTGACTAACATTTGAATGTTCTTCCGTTGGAAGTAATGTAGAAATATGTTGCGGTTTCTGTTATAGATTTGTGGGAGCCTTCTACGCGACTACTTCCTTGGAGATGGACACGAGCGACTTCCATTTTCTCACCCAGGAGGAATTGGAGACTCTGGTCAATCACCCGAATATATGCATAATCCAAGAAAATTTAGGAAACAATATTAAACTCATGAGCGAGAAGGTCCGAAACATTTTAACAAAATGGTTTTTTCGGCGACCAATCACCGAGTATCAACGTATCCTCATCCTTGATCCAAGTAAACGTGTCTCTGAGCATTTCCAGAAAATGATGAAGAAACGGATTGAGAGATCCGCAATGAATGCCTACTCCACATGGACCACCAACTCTGTGGAGAAAATGAAGAAAAGGGTTCAGAGAGTGGTGAACTCAAACCTTATTTTCCGTACACTCGTAAATGAACCAAACACCTGTGGAACTACTGCTCCCCAGGAAGAGTTAACCGTGAAAAAGAAATATGAGGAAATGGCTGGATTTCAGGAAAAGCCTAAGCAGATGTCATCAAGGCAACAGGAGTCACTGGAACTGAAAAGGGAGATGTGGCAGCTCGTGAGATATATTTTCTCGGAGTTTGATACTAATCAAGTTGCCAAACATGGCAAAGAAAGAGATTATGAGAAAATAAAAGGCGATTGCAAATATTCAAAGACTGAATCTTCCATTAGAGTACCATTAGAGGACACGAGTGAATCATTCATATGCACAGTCCAAGACAAAAAAGCAGGTAACGGGAATAGAGAACATGACGAGGCAGTGAGCTGCAGTTATGGAAATGGTGTACATGGTCAATCTCGTGATGATGAAAAGGATACACAACGTAAGAAAGAGTTCTCGCTTCGTGAAGCGCCGAGCGCAAATGAAGTGCTGAAGAATCTGTGGAGAACGAAAGTGAATGCCTTGCTCATGGAACCTCTCTCCAGTGCCGACCTAAGGCGTAGCCACGACGATGACAGAAACACTACAGCAGGCGATATGCAATTGTCACTACCCGACCATGCAAAATCTGGGGAATATGGGAAGAAGTTCGATCATATATTTGTGCTTGGGGTCCATGACCTCTACCAGAAGTACAGTAATATTGGGTTTGAAGACCTAAGTACTATTTATCTGGGTCACACTGATGGATATTTTTGGCTTTTCAATGGGGACGACGAACTAACGGAACATCTTACCACAGCTATCAATACGTCATTTCGAGAGAAAGGTGAGAATTTCTGAGGGATACATCCGGTAAAGTAATGGGTGTGGATATCCCTGATACTTCATTTTCTGAGCATGTATTTTTGGTCAATTGTTTGCATACATTCATTTTTTGGTATGGGAGGGTCATCCATGAATACCAGACTCATTTATGTGAAATGATTGTTCAACTGGCAGCATATTGAATGCTCTCTATGAACACGGCTCCGTTGTAATATAGCTTTTTGGATGAGTTTGAGCAACGTTTCAGGATTATCACCAAACCTGCAAAGAAAATTTAAACATCTAAAATGTGTGGGAAGGAAGAGTTCACCGAAATGTATGTAAAATTTTTCGAAAAACCGTATCTAGAGAAAGGGCAAAGAGAAAATGACTGCTTCAGACGGAAGGGATTGCTAAATTTATTCTTTTACTGTATGCTCGGCTTTTTTATTTTCTAGTCTTTAATTTAGGATAAATATAAGTTAAACATGATATCCTTTCCGCAAAAGGAGCTCGGTTAACTGCATGTTCCTGTTTTTTTTAAATGAATAGGTTGCTCAGGAAGGGATAATGAGAGAGATAATACAGACCAACTTACGAATTCTAATGAGTCCCTGCCTAATGCCTGCCTGTCTAATGAGCTGAGTCCCTGCCAGCCCAAATTGTTGGTCAATATTGATATATGGATTTTAGCCTATAATGGCATTCCAAGTCTGTATATGGTGGTTTTTCAAAATGCATAAATCTATTATACAACATAAATACCGCACGTGACAATCAATGTATTTGGCAAGAATAATATCACCCTACTTCCAGTTACACCATTCTCTCTCTCTCTCATGTCCACTGAAACAAGAAGTGCCTATAAAGGTCGTATTGATAAATGACGACCAAATCATTTCAGCAAAATGTCTTTAAAACCTTTTAATTATTAAACATATTTAATTTAAATTTTAAATTGGGGAGTTGCTTTGGCAAAAGCATATGAAACAAGTTTCCTTACATCCAGCCCATTCCAACGAATACGAAACCTCCACTGCAATGAACATTTTCCACGGTTTCATGATCTTAGATTCCTTTATGAAATTACTGCCCGCTGATCTTCAACCCATCAGCAAAACTTTAGCAGTCCTCAGCCCTCTGCATCTTCTCTTGCAACACAGCCCATTAGCTGAATGAATTCGAATTTGGATGCAAGGGTAGTAGATATCGCGCTAGGGTTTGGGGGCTAGGCGCAAAAATACATGATTTCAAAGCACGTTTACTGTCCGAAAATTTCATGAAATCGCTGCATCTGCCTCATGTGGACGGGAAATAAGGATTTACATGAACTAGAATCATGGATTCTTCGAATAATCGCTTTGCATAAACATCACATAATAATTATGGAAAAGGAAAGCATTTCATATCGTGCATTTACAGTGCACGAGGAACAAAATCCAAGTCAAATATAATGTGCCTAATTACAGTTGTGAGCAAGATTAGCGAGAGGAAACAGCTGACGGAAGATTCATCTGTGAACATTACTGACCAAATAAATTTGCCGAAGGACATTCCAGTTACTGCCACATCTGACAGAAGTAAACCAGTAAATAAATCATTATGGTTGTATCAAGCTGAGGAGTTCATCAAGAAAACCTATCCAGATTGGGAAAGAGGTGGTACAACTCGCTTGGTACCACATGTTGAAGACACAACTGAATGGATCGAGACAGCTAAGAAAGCAGGAGCAAGATCGGAGAGAAAGCTCATTCTTCGTCTATTCCAGCTTGGACAGCGAAACAATATGCCTATGTTCATCACGTTTAACCGGGACTTCGTCCATCTCATGAATAAAAAAGAAGTAGGAGGTGACATTGAGAGAATTCTGGCAGGAGAACATGATATCGTTTTGGTACACCGCAAATTGGGAGTGCTTTTCATTCAAGTGAAGAATTTGGATGCTGAGCAGAAAAAGAAAAACCTCAATGATGCTGCGAAGAGTCCTAGCGATGAAGCTAATAGCTCCAGAGATACAACGAAGAAACCAAGAGATGCATCAAAGAAGCTAAGCGGTGGTGCGAAGAAGAAACAATGTGATGTGACGAAGAAACCTTGTGATTCAGCAAAGAATTTAAGAGTTGCAATGAAGAAACCCACTGGCCCAGATAATAAATCAAGCGATGCAGCAGATAAACCCAGCGATGCCGTGAGGAGAAACATCAAGACAGCCGAAGAGCAGCTGCAAAAAGATATTCACAGCTTGGAAATTGCCATGAAAATATGTGGTGAGAAGAATGTAAATGTGACGATCCGCATAATCGCACTCACAAATGTGAAAAGAGCTCAAGTACGAGGTTGTGCAACAACTGCCAAAACCGTCTTCCTCTGTGAAGATGACTATCAATCATTGGAGGCCATGGAACAATGGTGGCAGGAGCATATCCTCAATCCAAAAAATCCTGTCATCGATCCTGAGACTTATCTCCAACTTTTGGCAATGTAAGTCAGTAGGTGTAAGTCAGTAAGTGTAGTTATAAATCGTACGAGTGTATCGCTGGGAAATGCATCCACAATGATTTTGGCAGCGATTGAGTAAAGTAATATATCATAACAACTTTTCATGAGAACGTAAAAACTTATTGTACCACCATGGAGGATAAACTGTTCATTTCATCTCAGTTGCTTCTCCTGCTCACGATTCCCACCGATGTTCTTATGATATGCATGAACGCACATGTCCGTATCATCTTCGTAAATAGTGAAGCATTGTTACAAGTGAGACCTCCTATTGACTGGTATTTCCCATGGAAGAAAATGCTACCTCATTCGAAACCTTCCTGTGCAATATCTAATATATATAGTCGATCGTGACTGACTGACTGACTGACTGACGCTAATTCTAACCATGTTCCAGAAAGGTTAGAAATCTGAAACTTGGTACACATGTACCTTTTGGGGTGCAGAGTTCAGAAAAAAATCCGACTTTGGAGGTACATGCCCTGGGGGTACATATTTTGGGGGGAGAAGTTTTTCCAATTATACAGTATATCGTGATGGATGAGGATGTCATCGAGATAGGATACTTTATATCCAAGTTTTGGTGGTGTAGAGGAAGCACATCTGACTGGTAATCGTAAGGCCCGGGTTCAATTCCCTGCTATTCCATCCCTTTTCTTTTTTACTTCCCTTACCTTCCATGTCCCGTTGCTTGAATAAAACGGAGAGACATGGAAAGCTGAAACAAAAAAATCCGACTTTGGAGGTACATGCCCTGGGGGTACACATTTTGGGGGGAGAAGTTTTTTTTAAAATATGTATCGTGATGGATAAGGATGTCATCGAAAGAAACCATTGTATGTCATCGTTTCGGTGGTGTAGTGGTAGCACATTGGAACGGTAATCGTGAGGCCAGGGTTCAATTCCTAACCATTCCATGCCTTCATTTTTATTTCTCTTGCCTTTCATGTCCCATTGCTTCAATAAAGCGGAGAGACATGGAAAGCTGAAACGTAGCATGGACGTTCCTACTGACACGATGAGTTCAGGAGAAATGCAAAATTTTACATCCATGCCCTGGGGGCATATTTTTGGGGCCGACGATTTCAAGTATTTTTTTTGTCCTGGTGTATAGAGCTAGTGTGGAAAGATGAAACTTGATACATAATTACCTACCGGGATGCTGTGTGCAGAAAAATTC
>CAJPEV010001896.1:0-48939 GCA_905338385.1 Darwinula stevensoni
AACTTCCCTCAGAAGTACCTGTTTGATGGCTGAGTACAGGAAAAATCCTACATTTGAAATATGTCCCCTTAGCGTAGATTATAGGAGGGAAGTATCTCAAAATGTATTCTCCACCCTTACAAAAAAGGACACGTGAAAAGATTTCAAGTTAGCACACTAGAAATCATAGAGGTATTGATTTTGATAAAAATCAAGACTTTCGTCGCCATATGTCACGTATTTCAATGGGGATGTGTTTGCCATTTCGCAAAGAATAAATGAATTAATCACTATCCAAGTTAATGGAGCGCCGAAGGCGCGACCATAGCGAGTTTGTTTGCCCGAAGGGCATACAAACTCGCTAGTAGACAATATCCTTCAAAGATAAAACAAGAAATTCCACGTGACTGAACGGTTTCATCATGTTCAGTATTGAAAAGCGACACTTGCCACCTCTGGAATTCTTCGTTCCAATAATTTATTCAAAAGCGCATGTTATGTCCTTTCTAAGGATACGAAATTCGAGATTGGCACTCAACAGATTATTGATATAATCAATTTAAAGATGGCGAATGAGCACTTAAAATTACACCAGAATGAAGCTTCTATCTTGGTTAGAAGATAATTTATTGCAGAAACAGTTTCACAATTCTTGTAAGTATGGGCACAGGGAGACAAAAATTGACGCCAGTCAAATGCATATATCAGGAGATTGGTGGAAGATATAAAAAATTAGCTGAAATTGGTTTCTTTAAATCGATTCCGCTACATGTATGGCTATTTTCGTCCAATTCGTTGCTGGTCGAGCTTACGGTCTGGTCGAATTGGCGTGGAATGACCCCTTTCTGCAAAGCATCTCAATTTTTATTTTTCGCTCATAGTCTCCCCTTAATCGATGACCGTACCTTCAAAATTCGCAGAGGAACATTTCTCCAGGCCGGCTTAGAAAGGAAAAGTGAGATGTAAAACGTTATGGTCGACCATAAAGAAATCTACGGGATAGACCCGACCCCGACAATGGTCTGTGAGAAAGATACAATGGAATGGTTGCCTAGGTACCCAGTTTCGGGAATCATTCCAAGTCTTCGACCGGGTTAGAATCGAGATCATTACCACGATGTCACCCCGAGGAAGCTTCGCGAAGTTCATATCCTTCATCTGCAAGTGCTGTCGAGGTCAAAAGGAGGAGGAAGAAGAGGGGGCCTCAAGAAGAGGAGACCTGACAACGACAAAATATGACGGAGGAGGAGGACGACGCTCCTTGGGGGAGGAGGATGGCCCCTGCTTGATGAATCGTGAGACATTCTCTCCTCCTTCCCAGTTTTGCGGGGTATTTAGAGTAAGTTCCACTTTTGTCACTTTTGAGAATCTTGATGCCATTAATATGCATAACGATGGTTAGTTTCATTCACTGACCATGTAGATTCCTTTCCTCTTCGTCGAAGAATCGTTCCTTGACGTCTGTGGATCGTTTGGATCTTCAGAAGATGGAGCCGGGTGAGCAGAAGGAAAACGACGCGTCTCTCTGGCTTGGCAAAAACGATTCTCCGACTGGAAGTCGAGAGGGAAGCGATTCCGCGGGAAGGAAGGAGCGGAGCGATTCTGGAATCAGCGAGAGCGAGACCGACGCGTCGCAGGATCGAAACAGCAAGTGCCGACTGCTGCTCAAGTCCACGCTAACGTGTGTCTTCTCGCACGCGGGCCTCTACGCCCTCGTGGCCGGGTATACCGTTCTGGGTGCCTTCATCTTCCGGGCCCTGGAGACGGAGTACGAGGTAGTCGTCCGCGAGCGGGGGACCCGCCTTCGCTCGCACGCCCTTACTTCCATGTGGAATACAACCTGTATGTTGGTGTCTTGCCTCTTTTGGTTCCTCTGGTTCCTTTTTCATGTAGGATTAGAGGGGAGGTGAAATTTGCCAAATCCTTTTCGGAAAAGCACAAACATTTTTCTTCAATCAAAGCAATTGAGAGAAACGCTGACCGGCCGCTTTATATATTAGACGGAAAATGCTGTATTGGAAAGATGAACTTCAATTTTAAAATTTTGAAAACCGCGATTGGATGAGAAAATGGCTCATTACATACATACTAAAGTCTGACTCGAACAAGAGAAATAAAAGGTAGTACTGTAGAATCCAATGAACGATAAAACTCAGAGGTAGAGTTTGGGAATCGCTGCGGGTAATGATGGAATCGGATCCCATCAGGCCGACTGAACGTGCTTTGGGAAACGAATTGGACGGCAGAAATGAGCGTGCACCTGCGGCGGTTCGAGGACGCCATCCTCCGCGCCGCTTCCCGGGACGGATACGACGGGCTGGACCCCGACAGCGACGATCGCAAGTGGAGCCTACCGGGCGCCCTCCTCTTCTCCGTCACCGTCATCACCACCATCGGTTGGTGAAGTCAAAATGGATTTCTCTCTTGAGGAAATTTCTCGCCGGTCTGACGGAATCGGATGGCTGATGAGAGAGATATCGCCGCCGCTTCCTGTTGCAAGAAGTGGAGATTTTGATGATTTGATGATTATGATTTTCGTGTCATCTCATGACGTCAAGGATCTCATCGTAGTATCAGGTCTTGAAATCGTGTTCACCCAGCACAAACTAATCACGAAATACACTAGACTTTTTTTCTTGTGCGGTGGATTTCTGTCTCCATGCATCTTCTCCTAGATGGCTGCAACTGAAACTTTTTAATTTCATGCTGTAGACGACGAGTATGGTCATCGTGGATCCTGAACCTTAGGGGTTAGGAGATGGAACGGAACAGATTTGCGCAGTTTCTTAAGAAATCTTAGTTTTTGGGAATGTCACATTTCGACTGACGGATTTGAAGCCAAGGACCAACGAAATTAAGGGAGTAAGGGGGTGGCTTCCGCATGCATGAAGGAAGCGTGGGATAATAATAATTAAGAGACTTGATTGGCTAATGACCAGGTTAGGATCATTAGCCTAGTTCACTTTTTTCTATTTATTCAACTAGTCTCACTCTCTTCTGCGTGAATCATGATGATGAATGATGCGTACGCATAAGCGGGACGCTTCCTGGGTTCATCAAAAAGGTAGTTGTACGACCTAGTCTCTTCTGAGTGTCACATTAATCCTCTCCGATACGAGGCGTAGAACGATTGCAGCGTTTTCACTGAAATTTTCAATTTGCTGACGGTGTCAGCCCTAAAATTTTTTTCTACATGTCCAAAATTAATTTTTGTCGACACCACTACTGGAAGATGACACTTGATGCACTGCCACCGATGGCAGAACTGAGATTCCTTCATGATTCCCAGGGATTTCCGAGCCTTTTTCGCTCAGTGTCGACTTAGCTGAATGCATTTCCCTCTTTCGAATTTCTTTTTTTATCGTAAGCCGATCGACACTAACTGGAACCGAGAACTGGAAAGACGTTTAGATCGTTAGGAATTATCTAGAAAGTGCATCGCATGAAATAAGAGTGATTCGGTACAGATAAGGAGGGTAATCGTGCGTGCTCCCTCGAATATGTATCTTCCTTGAGATGGGAAGGAAATCCAATTCGACCATATGCAATGGGCGAGAAGAGGCCGAGGTGATTTCTCATCTATGGATTCCGTCTTGTCTGCGGGATGGATCCTTTTTCGGTATTTTCCGACTCGTACGAACGAAGATGAATAGCTTTCGATCGCAAGCGCTGTCTGTTCGATGCCTCTTCCTGCCGGTTCCCATCACTTTCTCAGATGTACGAGAGGATGGAAAACCAGACAGATTTAGTTGGGGATCGAGAGTAGAGGGGGAGTTTTTACGGAGGACAAGAAAAATGGAACATCTCACTTTCTTTTTCAGAAAAAGGGCAGCTCGTTATCCATGGAGGATGGAACCGGGAAGGATGGATGGGGGGGGGGGGGAAAGGAAACTCTTTCAGTACTTCTGCTTTCCTTTTTCTTCCTCTTTCCACTCTAGCCTGCTCCGTTCCACCATTCCTCTCCAGCGGCCACTTAAGGAACGGATAAGTCATGGTGAGAGTTGAAACCAGCTCGTGAAAGCCCAGCACTTTCCCTCCCCTTTGCCATCTTTTTTTCTCATTTGTTTCTTGTGACCATAGTTCCATGGATGGAACGATTTCAAAACCAAGTAGATGTCAAGTTCTCCAAATTTTTGAGGAACTGCTGTGATAATTTGATGAAATTTGGCGCACAGGTAAAACATACAGACGCTGAAGAAAGCTTGCCTCGTCCGACAAGCAGACACGAAAGTGTTAAAGCCTCTTCCTTTTCTTTTACTTGCAGAAAGGAGCCGTGATTGGATTGAGGCATTTTAATTTTAAATAGATTCGTTCTGTTTTACTTTTCGTCATACCGCCGCAAGGTTCAGGAATTTGCCGTTCCATTTTCGTCCAGATAGGGAGATCTGGACGATAAGGGCACCGAATTATTGTTAACGTTATTGCGAATTGATAAGCCTTTCGTTCCTTGGCCCTCGATATCATATTAATGCATTTATCGTGGATTATGATGTGCTCGAGGAAGGAAGGGCTTGCCCGTTGCTCTGAACGAAAGTGAGACCCGCGGTCGTCATCTCACTCTTTCTTTGCGTAACTCTCTTCGATTTCATTTCCGGAATATGAGGCAATTGGAGTGTTGGGGCTTTCGGTTCCATTTCCATCGGCAGGATATGGTAACATCTCGCCTCACACGGAGCGCGGAAGGGTGGTGACGATGGTGTACGCGGCGTTCGGGATCCCTCTCGTGTTGCTGTGCCTGTCGAACGTCGGTGGGACTCTGGCCGACGCCCTCGTCTTCGCATACGGGAAACTCGAGTGCCGCAGAAGCGTCTCACCTGCGCCTGTGGACGAACTACGACTCACGGTGGTGGAAGCGGAAGCGAACGAACGGCGACTGACGGTGGCGGATGTGGCGGGCGGGGAGGCGCCGAGGAAGTTCCCCGCCTCGCTCGTCCTCATCATCCTGGTGGCATATGTCTGCGGGGGGGCGCTGCTTTTCTCCCTCTGGGAAGGATGGAACTTTCTGGAGGGGGCGTACTTCTGCTTCATCACGCTGTCCACGATCGGGTTCGGGGATTTGGTGCCGGGACGGGCCGTCTTTCACGTGGACACGATGGAGGAGCAGGCCAAGGTCGTCATATGTTGCTTTTATCTTCTGTTTGGACTCGCCTTGATCGCGATGGGCTTCAGCCTCGTGCAGGCCGAAGTCGTGGCCAAGGTCAGGGACTGCGGGGCCTTTCTCGGCATCATAGGCGCGGAGAAACAGGAACGCCGTTCGACAAAGAAATGAAATCCTCTTCTTTTTTGTTGCTCCAAAATGGCCGGACAAGAGTGAATGGACCCATGTGTTGAAGATTCGCTTGTGAAATTGGTGAAGAAAACCGTTGAGAGGGTGAGTGAATCACTTCTATGACTTGTTCTTCGGTTCTCTAAACGACAGTGACAAAGGGGATGAAAAGAGCACTGCTATATCTCTATTCTATAGAGGGAATATGAATATCATTTTGCTATTTTTATTTCGCTTTCATTCGGGACTCGCCTGCGGTCCTGTTCGGTTCGGGTGAGCCAGTTCCTCCTTGGAGGAACTGGCTCAGCCAACCCTGTCCCTCCTTGTCCTTACTGTCCCTCTGAAAAGAGATAATGCGAGGGACTTGGAGAGAACCCGCATCGTCATCATGGTGTCACAAACCCCTGGTCATGTGAAGTGAACTTGAAGTGAACGATGTGAAGGCCCAGCTTCACATCGAGACCACGGGTGGGACCAAGTTCATAGTTCGTGTCCACTACATCGGTGAAAAATGGAAAACGTGAAATTCTGATCAGTCTATGTTAGTACCTGTCATTTTTCATCTTAGCACAGTTAGCTTTTGAAAAAAAATTCAGCTAAGAACCCAGCTCGTCCGATTGTGTGCATGAATCGTTCGGCTCCTGTAGGAAGAACAGAGCGATTGCGACAAAATAAAAAAAAGAGTAGCAATCTCCAACCGGAGTCCTTTTGCGTCTTTGCTTTTCCTAACCTGATGAGATGTTCCAGTCGACGAGACGCAGAGTTGCCAACTCCGCTGAAAATTCGCGCCTATTAGGTGAAGGCCTGCCCTAGAATCGCGGAAAGTAAGTGAACACTTCTCGGTTTCATATGCCTAGAATACGCCTTAGGAAGCTTCACACGTACCAACACCATTTCCTGTGTCAGTCCTTGAGCTGATCCCCGATTTGCAGCGCGTTCATTGGAGATTGCAGCGACTTCTATGGAGACCTTTGAGGGTCATGGGAAGCTAGTCAACGATAGCAGAAGAAAGGTCAGAATTAAAAAAAATGCGCCACGCTGAGAATAGGCTTTGCACCTTCACTCGTATTCTTCCGCTTGGGATGCAGTGCTGAAGAAAGTGTACCGTCAGTCCGATCGAAATTTCAAGTAGCTGAAGGCCACGGCGACCTTGATCATCGCCTCAATGCTCAGAATGATTCAACATTTGTTTTATTGCGCTTAAAATTGTGTGCAATCGTGCATTTTGCATCTTAATACATTGTAACTTTTTTTAGGCCACCTTGTTAGATGTGTGCGAGGACTCATCAAAAAGTTCCATGACTGGCTCTCATGATTCTAGATGGTAACAACACAGGGCTTGTGGCTGCTAATATAGTAAGAACATGACCTTGAAAAGCGAACTTCACAAGATTGGCAAGAAATGGCGTTGCCTTTGCGACCCTCATGTTTTCAAAGAATACGTTATGTTGGACCCTTGTCGTGCGCTACAATGCCACAAGTAGAGCAATCTTCAGTTATCAAATGCTACGCAAAGGCTATAAAATCTCCCACAGAGGCCTGGAAGTTGTTAAAAGCGGCCTACGGAGAAGATACCTCGAGCAAATCTAGTGTGTGCGAATGGCACAAACGATTTCACGAAGGCCGCGATTCGATCGAAGATAACGAGCCATCCACGAGACCCAATGAGGCCGCTCTCAACTCTCGTGCCGAACTCGTTCGCAGTGACCGTTGTCGATCCATTATTATCATGGCTGCGAGGCCGGGAATCTCGTCTGGATCATGGCAAGCGATGCTAACCGAAGGTTTGAAGATGCACCACGTGGCCGTACGGTTTGTTCCAAAACCTCTGACCGATCAAAAGCGGCATCGCCTTGACACTTGCAAAGACCTGAAAGCAACTGCCGATAGGAATCCAACATTCTTGCAACGAATCATCACAGGGGATGAGACGTGGGTGTACCTGTTCGACCTCGAGACGAAGGCTTGGAGTTCTGTGTGGAAAACACTCCTGTCACCACTCCCAAAGAAATGCCGAACCGACACGTCCTCGTGGGAAGTCGATGCTCATTGTTCTCTTAGATGCCCGGGGCATTGTCCACCATGAATTTGTTCCTCAGGGACGAACTGTCAATGCTGCCTCCTGCAAAGACGTTCTCTCACGGTTCGTCACTGCTGTCAGACGCAGACGTCCAGAACTCTACAGACAGCGCACGTGGATCCTCCAGCACGACAATGCACCATGCTACACATCGATACTCATCCGGGAATTCCTCACCAGTCGCAGAATGGCACTGCTACCGCATCTTCCCTACTACCCACACCTCGCACCTTGTGATTTCATGTTTTTCTCGAGGAGGATGAAGAGTCTCCTGAAAGGTCGTCGTTTCGAGGACACTCATGCCCTCCAGTCGGCTGCGACCAAGGCGCTGCAGGAGGTTGCAAAGAATGGGTTCCAAGACGTCTTCAAGTCTCTCTACAAACGTTGGGAGAAGTGTATGGTGAGTCAAGGAAAGTATTTTGAAGGCGATCACACGAAAATATAAATTCGTCGAATAGGTTAGCAATACAATGTGTAGTCCTGAAACTTTTTGATGGGTCTTCGTATACTGTCCTGAAATCCAAGGCATCCTTGCTTATCGTACATCCAGCAAGAAACTCCTCTCAAGAATCAAACTTAAATTTTATTATCTAAATCCATAATTTTGATTGGAAGCAGAGGGGTAAAGAAATCCAGTCATGCAGCGGGGAATTTTTGTCGCAACTTCTGCGAAGCACGTCAGTCAGCCACTCGAGAGGAGCTCGCACAAACAACGACATCGATTAACGTTCAGGGAGGATTATCACAAGGATCTCCCCTCGATTGCCTTTGAGCAAGTCTATAATTATAAAAAGACGAATGGGCAGGGCAGGTCCGTCTTTCGGTGAGATCGGAAGTCATTCGAAGCCGTGTCGGGAGGAAGTGGGTAGCTCTTGTCAAGTGGAACCCGGTTCCGACTCGGGCGAGGAGAAAAGAGGTGCCCCCTCCTCCTTCCCGATCAAGTAGTAGGTCATTAGTTCCCCTTTGCCCTTCACCTGGACCAGACCCCGGGCCTCGAACTGGTACCCGAATTGGGACAGAATCTCCTGCGTCTCCTGGGTAACCTGCAACCAATTCATCAGGGTCAGTTGCTGCGTGCAATGAACACTCCAGCCGATCCAATGGAATGCTGGATGCATGCATCTGTCAGTTTGGTTATTCGTGACTTTTCTCGAGAATATTTTCTGGATTCGTCCCAGATGATGGATCTTGTGGGTAGTTATACCTCCTACTGTACTAGCCTTTCGTGGAAGTCCTTTTCGATGCAGCTATGTCGGTAGTTAGAATGCAATCACTGCCTTGTCAGCAACAAAAAAAAAGAAACGTTCCTATACGAGCATGGAGATTTCCTTTCCCTTTGCCCTATTGTGGAAAAGGAAGCAAGGAAAGACAGGCGCTGATTGGATTTTCCAGGCATCTTTCATTGTACTGGGTGGCAAAAAAGTCGGATGCCTCAGTATTATTTTCCCATGTGTTACCGAAGAAAAGTCACTTTTATCACTTCGGAACGATAAAACGATATTTTGAAATAGTATTTCACACCAAATGTTCAAATTTATTTCTCCTCGTAGAAATGCGCTGTTGATAGCTGTCAAGAGTGAAGTGACTAAATTTTCTACAGAGCTCTTCATCTAACTTTTGGATTTCCTTCGAATGAACCAGTTGTCTTGAACTTACGCAATATGTAACTGGCCTGTTTCAATGGAAGTAGAACGCCTGTATTTTCTGTAAGTCATGTTTTATTGAGTAATCAATGTGCGAAAACAAACAAGAAAACTCAGGTTAACGATGCACGTATAAGTGACGTATAAGATGCAAGAAAAATCGAACATTTTACAGGGGCAACCCGACTTTTGGGTCACCCTGAACATTTGATTAACTCAGCAGTTTCTGATGCCCGTCAAAGGTTCTCTTTTCTTCAGAAATTATTGCACCATAGTGCGGTTACGTCACAATACTATTCTGCTGGGCCACGGGCTTTTCTCCTGAATTCCTCTCTTTGTCTCATCCTTTCTTTCCGGACCATGAGAGAGCAGAAAAGTACTGTATTTTAGTAAAATGCTTTGAATTTCATCCCTAACCCATGTCCTACGGTGGAACACCGAACAGACAAAAAACCCTGAGTCTGTTTATATCTCTGCTCCCGGTCATTGTTCCTTTACTTTTTTTCACTCTCTCTGAGGGCCGGTCCTTCATTCTTTTTCCTCCTTCTTTCATCTCGTTACATCGTACGAAGTCAAAGAGTCCCAAGAGACACTCTACAAGGAAAGTTTCTCCTGTATGCTATGAGGGTACAAAAATCAGTTTTTCATTGGAAATGTCTTTAGAAATATAATACTATGGGAAAAAATGTACCTGAATGAAGCCGGCCCTTCCGGTGCTCTCCATCCGACTCGCCACGTTCACCGTGTTCCCCCATATATCATAATGGGGCTTCCGGGCTCCTATCACCCCTGCCGTGATCGGGCCGTGATTGATACCTAAATACGAGAGGAATACCGTGTAAAATTATGGGATGCTTTTGAGGTGAGATATCAATACATAGGGATCATCGCCTCTTTCATTTTTCACGGCTAAGGACAGAGATTCTCACACTTCTCCCAGCTGGTGCCCCCCTCCCTAAATGAGCTTCAGTTGCCGACCCACCTTTCTCCACTCCCTCCTTCCTTTGCTGCTTTCTGCCCCTCTCTTTCTCTTAGCACCTAGCGTCGCTCATAATCATATAAAAGTAAGAGTAGGCAACCGAACGACCAGCCGAATTTTTTCCTTCACATGTGCTATTTCCAGCTTAAAGACTTTATTATTGGGCAGAGGTTGGGAAAGAAACATTTAGGCTACGATTCTAAACCGCAAAAATTACCTGACATCTGATTAGACATGGGCCAGAACCGCAGAAGCACATATATCAATACCATAGGGCGAGAACGTCGTCAAGTTCGAATGAGCATGCATACATAGCATTCCATTGGGCCAAAACATAGCAAAGGCGAGGATTGTGTCATATACAAGAATTAAAAGTACAGGAAAGCCAATGCAGGGAAGTACGAGACTTCCGGAGCGCGCGAGTCGCTAGGATTTCGAGGGAATTGAGATTCTCAGTGAATTGAAAATCATGCGTAGCTTCCAATGCAAAATTCATAATCACTTAACCCTGGATTCTCGTGATGGAGAAAGCAGCGACTACGAGTGTAAACGAAGAGCAACTGAGGATCTCACGTGCCAACCGAGTAAAGAAATGGACTCCCAAAAATGAATAAAAATTCCTTCTAGATAGGGACATGAAACTGCGTAAGGCGTTCCAGATATTGCGATCAATAGAAAATGTGGAAAATCTTTGATTTCAGAAGAAGTTCTCCCAGCTTCCCAGTTCCTGGTGTCTATTATCCGTTGTGAGTTCCAAATTCAGCAACACTGACGATTGGGCACTCGAGCATGAAGGACTCTTACGATGATGGATTGTATTTTCTGCAGTTATAGGTATAGCGATATTTTGCGGTTTTGGATCCTAGCGAGTATTTAGCTATTTTATTTGCTAAATAAGGCTTATTTGTGCTAGTACTACGCAAGACTTAGTCAAGTCACTCGATTAGAAAGATGTGCTTGTCTCATGTGCTCAAGAAAATGAATCTCCCTGAAAATGAATATCCCCGCCTCAGTTGAACCCTTAATATCGTTCCAATGAAATAAATCAGATTTATTAACACCAGCTGTAATATACTGGGAAAAGAGAGAAGTAAAAAGAGTAGGGTTTGTCAGAAAGATTGTGGCGGGGATAGAGGAGCTAGAAGATGCTGCTCCGTGTGAGAAACTCTGTTCTTGAGTGTCCCATCTATTGAACGTTTTAAACTCTCGTGAACTGCCTTTCACGAGGCGAAATCGAGGATGGAAATGGAGAAAGAGACCCATTTTGAGGATGAAGTTATTGAAGGATTGTTCGTTGATGGCGTTGAGGGTCTCGCGAAGCCTGAAGGCGAATTCCACCAGGAGGGACAAGTGCCACCACCGTTTCCGGATCGACATGTTTGGCTATCATCAGGCAATCAATCAACCAATCAATAGTTACTCTTATCTATCGACCTGGAACGGGGAAAAAAAAAACACTGTCTCTCAGATCAGGTCTTGTCACCCGAAGGTGTTCCTGTATACAAAACGAATTTGGAGCATCTTATGGTGACAAGACTGGATAAAGACAAGGTGCGTTTTTTTTCTTCTCCAAATGATTCAACTCACGAGGACTTTTCGAGTTGGGGTGAGTCCACTGGCCGCCATGTACGTGGAGCCGATTGTTTTGATCTTGCTGATCTCGTAGAACTCCGAGGACTCCAACAGCTTCATGGGTGAAAAGAAACCGAATATGACGAAACATCCCAGCTCTTTTGATAAAACTGCTCAGCTTGACTAACTCGGTGAATTCCAACCCACTGATTCATCAGAAACATGAGTCAATACTGTAAAGTTGCATTATACCAGGTGGCCCAAAAAAGTATCGAAATTCGTGCATCTGCACACGGGACACCATGCTAAGCATCGTCTTGAAATTATCAGTGTCATACCCAATATATGTAAATGGTTTCAAGAAATTTTCAATGAAATTCCCTGCTCTGAACATGAGTAAGAGCTCTTTCCGTGCAAGTCGTCAAATGAGCGTGTCAGTGAGTTTGCCGGCTCGCTGCCTCGGCGGACAATCATCGGAAGACACATCCATGGAGGATCCATGAAACATTTCTTTCATTGAGTTCAGGCGCGTTTCTTTGCACAATCGCTTTTAACAATGCGCGGGATAAAAATTGTTACTCACGTATTTTACTACCAATTTCAATTAGATTTTTGTTACATTACCTGCAAATAGTGCATGTAAAAGCCTGTAAATTTCCTGCCGATAACTCATATGGTACACCGTCTGCAGGCGTGTAAAGTTAGAGACTTTTTTGGGCCACCCGGTATTTTTTGATTCACGAAGGAAAGTTAGCTGAATTTTTATGATGCCATCGAGAAAAATAAACCCAGTACTTTGAAAACTAAGTATAAACTAGAGAGTACCAGTCCAGGTACAGATCTGCCATTCCAATAGCCCCGATACCTTTGGAATTATCTTCTTCGCCGCATCCTAATCATCCAACCCATAACAGGCAAAAGACGAGAAACTCAAAGGAATTCGAAATAGAGGTTGAATGAATCGCATGTGCTTGGGATGAGGAGAAGAAGCGGCTCACTGCATCGAAGTCGGAGATGACCTCGTTGAGAAACCTGAGGCACTCCAATCCCTGGTTGTTCACCGTCTCCTCCGAGTAGAAATCTGGAAGACGGGAACAGCTCGGTGAACGCGCGTGGGCTTGGGCGTGCTGAGGCGGGGAGGTAAAGGAGACGCACCGGAGAAGTTGGGGATGGAGGCGAAGAGCACGCCGACCTCGGCGTAAGATTGGGAGTAGAGGGTGGAATGCTTGAGCCGCTTGCTCTGCATGAAGTGAGCTGCCACGTGCGGGGGCAGGATGTTGAACACCAGAGCCTGAGTGAGTTCATAGGGAGTGGAATGCTATAGACCAGTGATGAGCAACCTTTTCTGACTGCGGGCCGTAAGTGAACCTTTAAGGTTCCCAGCGGGCCACATCTATCAATATTTTTTCCCCCACTGAATTACAGGTTTTATGCCTTCTGAGTACAAAAATAATTCTAAGCCTGGCTTAGTAAACCAGGTACTAAAATAGTATATGCTAATGATATGCAAATAACTAATTTTGAATATTATTCTCATCTTTTTACCAAGCAAAATACCAAGCAAGGTGCTTGCTCAGAGAGCAGTCATGCTCTAACCAAGAAGAAAGTGAAGGGATATTTGCAACTGTGGTGGAAATATAGATTTTGTTTAATTTCTTGCTTCCGCTTCTCCTGCAGTGGACAATGGAATCCTTGAGCGCACATGCACTCTGCTCCGGATGGCAGGTGACAGGAAAAAAAAATTCAGTTGACAAAGCCCCGCGGGCCGCGGGTTGCTCATCACTGCTATAGACGCTCTCACTGCTTCGTTCTTCTATGTGTAACGAGTCTTTCCGTGTCATTATCTTAAAGGCTGCATGCAATTATTTGGAATTGTAAGAATGTAGCGACACGACTTGACATTACATTTGTTTCGTGCAATTAACCGAACTACCTCATTTCAACCGAACAAGCTTCATCCAGGAATCTCAACTCAGGCGTTACATATGAAGCACCACTGGGGACCATAAACCCTCCCATTTCATCCGTTTCTCAGCAGCCAGGTAGGAGTTACACAGGACGGGTTTCAAAATTGCATCTCCCCTGCCCCACTCTCGGGGAATGTTCATTGAAATATTTGTAAAAGTGACAGTAATAAAACCACTCTTCCGTTCCAGACGTTTTCAAATGCAAGGGGATACGAAAACCAAGATATTTGGTCGAACTATGATAACCGAATCAGAATGATTTTGGAGAATCTAGTCGGAGCATTCGTTTTTAGACCACTCAATTCAGGAAAATTTCCTAGTCTTTTTGCTCATTTGGAAAATCCCTTCAGGGGGGGCAGATGCAACATCTCAGATAAGTTCAAGATCAGTTATCAAATTAATTCATTGTACTGGTAAGGTATTTAAAAAATGCGCCGCTCTATGAAATTCTTTGGTGCCTATAAGGCAGCAGACAAGAGTTTCATTATTTACTTCTGTATATATTTTAACCGTCCGACAATTTTCGTCATGTTATCTCCTGCTGTTTACCAACGTTCTACTAGTAATTTTACAAAAGCAACTGCATGTGGCACTGAATAGGAATGAGAATTCTTCGGAAAGCATTTTCTTCCCCTGCACTTGAGAATCCACGGAGCAGATCTCTGACTCACCTCGGTATCTCTGGCTATTGGCAGCTGGGCTATCTGTTAACGGTACATTTCTTCCATCCTTTGCCAGGAAATTTTTGCTCAATTGCCTCGCCCCATCCTTTCTCAAACTGACAGGCTCTAATCACTACTTCGTCTTCCGCGAAGGGTATCGTTTTCACAAACAGACTAAGGAGCAATGTATCGAAATTGGTGCAAACTGCGTGCACCGGTCATTTTCTGTCAAAACTTTTCCTAGCACAAAAGTAAAATTCGAGACACTTTTTGTAAAATCGTTCTTGTGGTACAACGGCTCGATGGAAATAGACAAGAACTTCAACGGTTTAGGGAATTGAGAGAAGTAATCGCAAGATAACAGCAGAGAAATTTGAAAGGCGGTGGGTTGTTTTATGCCTCACCCGGTATTTTAATCCCAGACTAGAAATCGCTCGAGAGCGTTGCAACTGGTCTCCTGTAATGATGGTTTCTGTGGGGAAGGGTGATCGTCTCCCATCCATCGGAGATGAAAGGAGTTTCCTCTCCTTCCAGTCTCTTCATGAATTTTGCAAGGGAAGGGCACAGCTGGGCATGGAGATAAAAAATAACGAGGGCTTTCTACTCCTTCCTGTTTCCGCATGAATTTCGCAGGAGAAGGGCACTTCAATCTTGAGGAACTTCTGATAGATTCCTTAGCTTCAACTGGCGACACCAGTCGTTGAGAAAGAATACCATTAAAGTTCCACGGCGCGCATTTCAATGAGTTTCGCCCATAAAGTCCTGGGGCTGTTCCCAACACCGTCTTGGAGCCACTCCACTAATGGAATTAGTGGTGAAGCCGTTTCCCTGTTTTCTTTGTTACAGTGATTCCATCATGATTTGGGACAATCATTTCCAAACAATAAGATCCCGTGGCTTTTTGTGATGAAGCCCCATTCCACTATATTTACGTGACATCGGGATCCCTCTGTTCAATAGCCATCGAAAGTGACAACTATTTCCTCGCTATACTTTAATGTGTGATGAAATTAGCTGCTATCTGTGGGAGCAAGACATTGAAAACCGGTGCCTGCATACGTGCATGCGAACACTGTGTTCTCCGTGCCAATGGTACAATAATGAATCCCGTGACATTTACAATCCCAAGAATACCAAAATAGTCATTAACGAGAGATAATAAGACCTCACACCCTTAGCCTTCCAAGGTGAGGAGGGGATTGCATCCGGTTCTGAGACAGAAGGTCAAAAATTTTTCGTCGAACGGCAAAAATGTCGACCATCCAGCCTGAGACGAGGAAGCACTCTCAAAGGAGAGCTTCTCGTCAGCTACTCATGCCACTGACACCTTGTCTGCACTCGCAGACTTGCATTACTAGTCATTCATGACCATTGAGAATTTTCAGACCTAATTATTTTTTTCATATTCGGTCCAATTGCAACGTCTGTCAATTTTCATTGAACAACTTTCCTTGGTTTCGGAGAGTTTAGGAAACGATAAGTCTATAGCAATAATCTATACTTCTATACTTAGCAATCGTTCTGGATGAACTAACTATGAGTTTTACGAAAACTCTTCTCGAGTGGCTAAATTGCTAATTTACCCCTACGTCAAGATTCATTGTTCAATTTTTCGGGGATTTTTGGAGTATTCATCCATATGTTCATTCTTCCAAAAGAATGGTTTAAAAAGCACCTTTCAGTTATGGCGCGAAAATGACTAATTTGAGAACAATCTGCGGATCGCAATACTTGCACAATTGGAATAAAGCAATCTGAAGGATCTGTATGAATCCGCTAAATAAACAATTTAAGCAAGAATTTGACTTGAAACAATTGCTAACTTATCGGAAACACGTCCGTGTACCAGTATTGAATGATTGCATTCATAACTGAAAATATAAATCCTTATTTTTCCGACCCATGGCCTGCCCTTGTCAACTATGATCCCTATATCTGTTGCCAATTGCGGCCAGACACATGGGGAACGATTCTAAAGCGATAATTGTCGAGCACCTGATTATGCCTCCGAATGGCGGCCGCCCTCTCCCGCTGCTCCGAGATGGCCGCCTTCCAGATGAACAGCACCCGCTGCGTCTTCTCCAGCTGCACGAGAACGAAAACCGAAAACACTCAAGAGTTTTCCAGGGTAGGACTTAGTGAGTCGAAGGGGAGGGGGATGGCGCACCTGGCGGGTGAAGAAGAGGAAAACTAAGGAGATGAGAAGGAAGCTCAAGCAGACCTCGTGCTTTTCTTCGAGCACTCTGGCGGAAAAAAAAAAATATCATCACTTATGTTTGACATAGAGTAGGAAGCCAACAAATGCGGTAAAATTCAAGTTTCTGCGCATCATTCGGCAAGAGTAAAATCTGACTCATCTGAATTCGCCAGGAGCGAATTCTCTCTAAGAACGGGACTCAATTAAATCTCTTGCATGTTAAGCAAATGCCTAAATCTGGTAGCAAGCTGTGTAATCGATCAGGGAGGTCAACAATGGAGGTCAACGATGGGCAGTGGCGAACGCAGATCAATGATGAAAGCTCGTGAAATTTATCGTGGCTTTCGTGGCCTACGTCGCCTTCATAAGTCCAATATACTCCAGTTGTTGCAAAAAAAAAGATGCTCCATCTTTTACTCTGAGGATCATACGTCTCACGGAACTTCCTTAACGGACGCCCCCCAAAAAAAATAAAAAGGTGCAATAGCAATGGCGAGACCCACTTCAGTCGAGCAACTATGAATCCAAGTATCATCCCTGTCGATCGCTAATTGCACATTACTACTGAAAGGTTAGATGATCCCTCTGTCTTAGATGGACTTCTGTTAAAGCCATTGGAGGGACACGTTGAAGCATGGGAACAGGGATGCCGCACCGCCCACTGGATCAGAATGGTCACGGGCAAAGCATCTCACAGACGTGGGTCAGGCCTAGGACCGAGGTTCTAATAAGGAATGGCTCTATCCTCGATTCCATCGCCGACGATTGTTTTATGGAATTAAAGGAATGATAAAAGAGAGAAAATTTTAAATCTGAATCCTGAATTCCATCGGACAGAGACGTAATGAAACGCAAGACAACTAAATTATAATAATATAGTAACTATTATAATAATAATTATAAACGGTCTCGTCCCCCTTTAAAGGGCTACTTTAGCAGAGGCAATCTGGGCATCGCTCCAATCTGTCAGCACAGAACACTGTTGGCTGAATTCATGGTAGTCCATTTTCTTTAGGCTTGATTCTTTTCTCTAGGCTTGATTCCTTTCATTGTAGGTCTGCATTTTCTCAGGCTACCCTCGTTTTCTGTTTACTGCATAGGCCTGAGTCATTCCAAGCCATGCTGGGTTACTTCCTCTATAGACTCAGTCCTGTCATGAACTTCGGTCGCAAGGCTGGTCAAGCCAATTGATAGCCAACAGGCAGACGGACTTAAGCCGGGTTTGCCTCCGAAAAGTATTACCTTTCTGATTTAATTTCAAAGCTTTAACGCCTAACGGCAGAAACAGTCTGGATAGGGGGTTATGTTAAGCTTGCAGCCTCACCCCCCTGAAGACGCAGGCTGCATGACAATTTCTGGGATTTTTCTTCCGTCCTTCCTCTTTTAGCTTTCTTCAGCCTTGCCCTTTTCTGCAGGCTTGCTCCCCATAGTCTAGTCATTCAATCTGTCAGGTTTGGTTCGGGATCGGGTTTTTTTCCCCCGTCGCCTAGATTGGGTTGAGTGGGAATGGCACCACAGTTAATTCCCTTTTACTATCCGTGCGCCTTGGTTGGAAGCAGACTACTATCCTACCAGGCATTCGCCTAATAAGCCGTTTTTTAATATCGTAGGACTCAATATTATAATATTTATATATAGTACATATTAGTGTTGTGGGGGTTGCTCAATCGATCAAGCTGCTAGTCCTGGTCTGAGATCTAGTCCCTGCTGAGATGTCAAAACCCATTTTCTATTCTTTTCAAAAACAACGTTTGAATTTTTTCATTCTCGCCCGAGAAGTAGAAGCGGAAACCACTTAGGCCTCCTGATATGAGACCTATGGCCGATGGTCGATTGCATACAAGTTATTACTCGCAGAGAATAAACGTAATTCAACGCGTCGACAAAGTCTTTGCAAATTTAAATCTTGAATCAGGATTCCCTGTTTAGAGCGCGGACGTGTGAATCACGGGGATCAACGAAAATCGGACTATGATCAACTTAACCGCGATTAAAACCATTCTGAGCGAGTTTCCAATAGTCATCGACCAATCATGATTGTTGTTGAGTTCGGTATAATACTCCAACACGGCCTACAGAACTACCACATCCTACTTTGAGACTTGCGCGTTTACGGTGCCACCAACCCATTAATCGGCCCATTGAATGGACCGAATACAGCTTATCATTTTATGACGGTCACTTTTACGATGCCAGGGCCGCTAATTCAAAAAGAGGTTTCCTTTAACCACGCTGAATCAGTTTACGAAGGCTATCTATGATATAGAGACTGTCTTTCGGCATAACCCAGTTTTTATGATTGAAGTACGGTACTTAGGTATCCATGCCAACAGGACGTCATGGTTTTATTGGACTCCTGAGCGCAAGGAATGTACCTTCCCCTACCTTTCTGGGGGGCGGGCTCGGCTTTTGTGTCGAAACATAGGTTCCTTGGTCCTTGTCCCGGTCATCGCTTCCGGTCTTTTGACAGTGCGCCCGCAAGAGATGCAATTCACGCAGCAATTAAATTATACTGCAATAAAATTTCACATCAAGATCTGACACATGGCAGATATCGGCGATGCCTTTCGTGGAATGCCACGATCCTGCTAGTGCGCAAGCAATTTCCATTAGGCTTTCGCGTAAAACGAGCAGGATGTCATTTTTCTCGCTTAAAATGGAATCTGAACAAGGAAAACTGGATTGCCTGGGGTGAAGCTTTCGCCCGTTGGTTAAGCCCTAATCCCCCTTCCCACTCTTTCTCGGGAAATTAGTCGGTCTGATGCCATTCAATCTGCATCCGAAGAGATACTCAATCATCTAATGTAGTGAAATAATGTAAGGATTATTACATTAATGTAATTAATAATATTGCAATATGTATAAATTAAATTAATATGTTCTATTTTCACGTTTGCACTTAACGATTTCATATTGTTTTCCATCCTCGCGACAATTAAAACTACGTTGAAGCTTTTTCGCTCGTCGAAACACCTGATACGCGGTGAAGACCGTTCCCTCGAGACAAAGCGATGGAGTCGGGATTTCCGTGTCTCAACGCTCACCCGCCGAGGAAGGGAAGCCCCATGGCCCGTTGAGCGGCGGAGAACACCGTCTCGACGGGAGGGAGGAGAATCAGGAGGACGTGGGTCGCTGAGATCCCCAGGATCAGCAGGCCTTTGGTCACATGGTCCAGATGGGCCAGCAGGGACACGCCGATCAGCATGAGGATCCCGAAGTGGGCGAAGTAAGCCGGGTACAGGCAGTAGTCGAGGGAAGGGGAAGGAGACGCGGTGTCGTTTGTTCTCGTCACCTCCGTTCCTGTCTGGGCGTACACGTCCAATGCAGGCTTGCAGAACACCTGATGGCATACCCATTATAGTTTCTCAATCCGTGAATCGGAATTTCAGGAGCTAAATAAAAATAAATTCAGGACCACGAATGGAACTTCTAGAAATGATACCAATTGAAGCTGCTCTGGAGACGTAACTGTGATTCGGTGCCATAAAGACGGAATGCTCAGATGTATTCAGATAAAATTAATTTTAAAAAAAACCTGTATTATGCGAACACGAAAAGAAAATGTTGATGTCGAGAAAAACAAATCACAGAATGCAAGAAAACCAAAACTCTAACAGAATGAGCAAAAATACGAAATGTAAAAGCGAACATCGAGGGCCCCACTAAATCCATCGAGCAATTAAGCGAAAGGAAGAAAAGGCACCATGTCGATGATATTGAGGAGGAGCAGGATGGCGACAAGGCCGATGACGTAGAGGCTCCGGACCCAAAAACTTCTCTCCATCCTCTCCCATATCCTCTCCAACCGTTTCCGGCAAACCTGGATGGAAGTGCATCCCCCCATTTCACGCATCCTCCCATTCCGTTCCATGCATCCCCACGCTTTCAGCGTGGGGACCGCTAAGCCGAGGAAATCAAGTGGAGGCGGCGCAAGGAATAGCGAGTCTGCAGCGGTGCCCTAAAACTTTTTCAATCGCGACTCATTTGCCAGCTTAAAAAAAAAAAATTTCGTGACCGATCGCAATTCGAACCAATCGAACAAGGTGTTTAAAAAGTTCAATATAAAAAAAACTCATGGGCCTATTCCGTAGGCTTAGTTTGATTCGAAGCGAGCGAAACGTGTGGGATTGCTGGTATTGTCAGAGACTGTCGATTCGAGGCGAAATCATTCCGATATATGCATATACCATAATTTATTTTAAAATAGGGAATTTCTCGCGACTCGCTGTTTCGAAGCCCCTACAGCGGGCCTCTCTTCGACCCGATAGTCCCACTGTGAACGTCAAAGGGCTCCGTAACGTCTGTTCAACGATCCCGAGGATATGCCTGTAATGTGAGGCCTTACCGGAAGCCGAAAGAAATGAAAGGAAGTTGACTGAAAGATGAAAAAAATATGAAAGAATGATGCATGAAAGAAAGAAGCCCTGAAAAGTGGAGCCTTTGGGACTCTCCCAGGAATATTGATTAGGCCTACTTACGGTGCAATGGCTTCTTTCCATCATTTTATTATTCACAAGATAGATGAGGAAAAGGGACTAGAGAACCTCTCGCGAGAGTAAACGAAGAGAGGGTACCCGACACGCACGACTCGCAATAACAAGAATCCCTACCGCCTCCAGACGCTTTCCGGGCTCGGCGGGCCGAGTTGCGGGACTCACGGGTGGCCTGATGCAGGGGAGGACGACGGAGAGGAAGACGGGGAAGATGAGGAAGCCGGCCGTCAGCGTCGACAGCGATGCCACGTCCCTGTCCGGAAATGGATTGCGTTGGGAATCACGGGGGGAGAGATAACGTCCTTCTAAGAATCTATCCAACCAGATACGTTTTTCTATTTCCGCGGAGAGGTCATCTAAATGGCTCTGCGACCCGCTTGCGAAAGGCGAAAAATATATTTTTTGGATCTTCGACTGCGATACGGAAAAATATCAATTGCATCACCTATTCGGTCGTGAAACCCGCCCGACTCCGGGGAGAGTGGAAAGTGCTCGCTTTCCAGGCTCCGCATGCACCCCTTTCTATTCAAGGCTTTCCATTCGGGCTTTCGATGAAAGCGGCGACGTCACGATGAAAAAGAGCATCCACACCAGACAAAAGATGCGCTAAGAATGGCACCGTGGGGGCCAAGTCTCTTTCCTTTCCGGAAGACGTTCTTGGAAGAAAGACAATGCTGATGCTGCCTGAATGTCTTCCCGGAAAATGAAGAAGAAAGGAATGAGCGAAAGAGAAAGGCGCAGCACGAACACAAGGCGAAAATGGTCGAAGAATGGATCCGATTGCGGATCGATTACTCCTCTGGCGAGCGCTTAATTTTTCAATTAATAGGCAAAATCTTCAATTAACATTACATTTCGCGTGACGATGGCTCCTCGAGTCATCCCCACGATTCCCTCGCCCTCTTACCGGCACGGACCATTAACCGCGGCTGCCTGGAATCCCAGAAGATGCATGGAAGAAAAGACGGAAGATCCTCGGAGGTGAAATTGCGATCGGTACGCAACGACCTCAAACGCATCTCTGCTTGGTCGCGGTCGGGAATGAATAGGAGAAAACGAGAGCTGGTTGAAGACCAGCCGAGGGGCAAGCCTCCCTTCAGTCATACAGACTAAATGATGCGGAATGGGAAGAACGAAGAGAAGAGACGGAAGGGAAGGGTCTCGCTCTAGAGGACGGACTCCCCTCCTCCATCCTGCGCCTTTAGGCCTTCTCTTGAGAAGGCCTCAAGGATGGACTTCCTTCCCCCTCTTCATCCTCTCTCAGAGCTTCAAAGTTGTATACGTTTCCCACCATTGTTTGTCTTTATTCTTGGTAAGCATGCGAAAGTAAATAGATGTAAGTCAAATCGATTTTCGAGTTATGGTGATAAAGTCTGAAGCAGTTCGAATCTCATAAACGCTGAGGAAAACTTGGCGCCAGCACAGAATCATGTGCACACGCATGAGGAACCGCATTCATTTTCCGCAGAACGAAAGCTGGCTAAAAAGCAAGCAGATAAGAGTGAAATAGACGGCTTCCGAGGAGCATATCTCCGCCGTGCAGTAGTTTGCAGGCGGGAATTCTCCCTCCCACCGCCGACACCAATCCCATCCCTCTATTTTTAAGAATCCCCGAAACTCTCTCATGACGCAATTCCGAGTCTGACGTTTCTCCGGCATGATCATTCAGAGTCTGATGGGGATGTCAGACCGCCTTCTCATTTTCTCTTCTCACTAGACCGAGTCATCACGGGGATGGAGCTACCCGTCATCGTTCCCCAGACAGCTCTTCCACCATGAAAGAAACGAACAGGACGCGATAGACTTGGGAAGGACAACGAGCCGGGAAGGAAAGACGCGAAAGACCTGGGAAGGACGACGAGCCGGGAAGGAAAGACGCGAAAGACCTGGGAAGAACGACGAGCTGGGCCACACTCGTGGCGAAGAAGATGACGGCGAGGACCGCAGGGGACAGCTTGGAGTCGTCCTCCAGTCCCCCTTGCTCCTGGAACTCCTTCTCCATCTCCGCCTTGACAAACTTGAGGAACGGCTGCTTCACGCTTCTCCGAAGCACGGCCCTGGCAAAAAAAAAAATCGCAGATCGAGCCTTGGAGAATCCTCAATGCGTAATGGCAGGTAAGCCTTGCCTGGGTAAGCATTAATTGGCACAATAGTAAGATAAATCGGATCGATATTCTGACAAAATATGAACTCGAGCTTGTACTTTCCATCGTGATCATTTTCTGGAGCACCAGTACTTAAAACTTAATCTTGTTCATGTGAGTTTGGCAACACTGCACAGGAGGATCAGAGTCCAGTCGATGAGTTCCAGCAAAACATGAGAGCAGTAAGCCTGACCTTTGAGGCCTTGGAACAATAATGGAAGGTCAATGTGAGAAATACTTTCAAGATAATTTAAGCGAGAAGAAAAAGTTACCTTCAAGACTTACTAATAATTTTGCTATGAAAAAAAAGAGTGTATTAGAGATCAGCACGCCATGAGCTTGAAGCAACTCGCAATCTCCCTGGGATCAGACGAAAAATTTCTTGGAAACTCTAGTGCCAAACTTTTTTAATACGAAGCGTCGACATCCAACCAGCATAAAGTTCCAAAAGTTTACTTCTCATAATGAGAGCCAGTATTTCTACCCTGAAGAAAGGACCAGATTCGATGACCCTCATGGACCGAAGATGTCGACTGGAAACAATTATTTCAGACATTCAAAGGAACTTGGTACCAGTACGTATTTGGTATCTGAAATTCAATAAAAGAGTCGAGGCTCAGAGGATATACAATTCATTAATGATATCGATATATTACAGTCGGTATTGCAGAGTCTGCGATTCCCTTAATGATAAGATGACACGAAGAAAGGAAAAAGAATTTAACATATCGTGCGTTTTCGAATTTGTCTTCCTGCTTTTAACGACAGCGCACCTCAAGGGATGCAACAAACAAAAGCTGCTATTTTCACGCATGAAACCTCGATCGTTGTTTTGTAGTGGTGAAGAACTTTGTAGCGTGATGATCCCATTTCAACATCACTTCCCTTTTTTTTTTTTACTGCAAGAGCAGATGAAATGAACGAACGAGATGCTCGCAGCATTTTTAAATTATCGACGAGTCTCCCTGGGGAAATTGTCCTCATTTTTCCAATTTCGCCTCGGCCGCATCTTGGAAGCGCCTGTGCACCCTGCTCACGCTGACCGAGAGGGCCAAGCGGCAACCGAGAGGGCCAAGCGGCTCCCGATTGGGGCGTCGCGGGGGGAAGGGCAGACGTCCACTGCTCTCTGGGCTCGACGTTCGCCGAACAGAATTAAATTTTCTTTCGCTTGTTCCTTTCCAAGCAGTATCGATGTCGCAGGCAGGGGTCTATAATGCAACGAGACAGGAGCGGGGTTTTTCTTCAGGAAAGACTGGAAGAATGCCAGCCAAAAAAAAACTTGCAGGGAAGTTCCCAAAGGAGCCACGGAAATGAGATTCCCAGCTGGATAATTAATTGATTGAACAGTTCCGTCGGTTGCTTTCTCGTTGCCTTCCACAGACAACCGAAGAGCGTTGATTGATCGATTGGCCGAGCACAGATCTCGTCGCAAGGTGAAGAAGACGATATAGATTCGCTTCCGTCTAATTCGTGACAAAAAGGCAATGGTAATTGGCAATTTCCGGGGAGACTTTTTTCAGTCACGCACTTCGCTGATATCTCCGGGCTCACGTGTCCACAGATGTAAAGTAATTACTCCACGAAAAAAGGGTAATCGTAAGGAATGATTGATGATCGTCATGACCGAGAAGAAATAAATTTTCTCCCTCCGAATAAAAATTCTCTTGCCGCTCGGAACATCTCGATGCTCCTCACGTATCCTCGAGTGATTCACGGTGCTTCTTCGAGCTACATGCAGATTAGATCGCGAGGAAGACTTTTCCCTTTCTTCGTTCGTCTTGGGATGAAATGCGTCTTCTTCCAAGGATAAAAATTACGGTAACAAGTCGGATTAAGGCGAATTTAAAGGAGAAAATAATCTCACCGGAAATGGAGGAGCAGCGACCTCACGAAAACATTCCATCGGATATAACCCATATCATTCCTTCTGAGATAACTATTTCTTCTGAGATGACTCATATTATTCCTTCTGAGATAACTCACGATATCGTTGCATCGGAGATGCCCTTCTATACCCTCCTTCCGCACGACTTCACAAAATTCATGAGCCGCGAGATCGAGGAAGATGAATCTCGAAGAGGATGAATAGCGAAGATGATAAAAAATAATGGAGGGGATGAAAAGTGAGAAAGGCCTCACTCATGCGCCTCTCGGTTGACGAGTTCCTTCCGGAGTCTCTTGCGATAGAGGAGGGTCCGACGCTCCTCCCGCCGCGTGCTCCCCGACCCGCCCTCCCTGTCCCGCTCCGACAGGGCGCAGTTGGACTCCTGGAACGGAGAGGATGGACTCGTTGAGGCATGCGTTCGTCGAGGGTGGGAGGAACGGGGGGGGGGTTGGGATGGGGCTGACCGTGAGGGAGTTCTCGCGGGAGAGGACGTCGTTGTCGGAGAACTCGGGGTCCAGCAGGACCGCGATGTCCCCGTTCGGTTCCTCCGTTCCCTCCTGGAACTGCCAACGAAACAAAGCCACGCAATCCATTTAAGCAGGCAGGAGGGAATGGGCTGGATCGAATAGCAATGAAACGCGGAAATGCTTGAATCAACATTAACGATGGGGAGCAATAAAAACAAAGTCAATAACGAAAAGTGATCTTGAAATAGCACGAACGTAACATATCAAATTGGATCGAGCCGGATCGATCGTTAAAAAGAAAGGTGAACGACCCATCACTGACGGGAATAAGGATGCGAACGATGAAATAGGTCTTGAGCCCTGCGAGTCGGAGCGCCTCCTCCCTCTTCTCCGCCCACGCCGCCTCCACTTCGAACGCATCCCCCAGCGTCGCCAGCGTGACGTTGGACACGTGCACCCTCCCTGGCATCCCCGCGCTCTCCATCTTGTTCGCCAGGATGACGTCCTTGGAGTAGACGTCGTAGTGCCACTGGCGCTGGCCGAGGACCCCCGCGAGGACGGCTCCCGTGTGGATCCCCACCCTCATGTCCACGGGGCTTCCCGTCAGCTCTCTCACGTACTTGATCGCTTCCACCATGGAGAGGCCCATGTGGACGCACAGGACCCCGTGGTCCTCGCGATCCTCTGGGGCCCCGCTGATGCAGTAATAACAATCCCCCAGGATCTTGATCCGTAGCTGATGATATTTCTGGCAGAGGAGGAAAAAAAAAAAACGATGGAGATGCAGGCAACCCGGGAATCGTCTCCTGCGTTCCCGGGCTTCAGTCTCAATTTAAAAAAAGGCCCTTAGCATTTTCCTCGAAAATACATTATAATGTATAATTTGGTTCTAAATATTTGATGCACAAACCATTCACATAGCTTTTAAAGAGCTTCAAAGAGCGAATGTTGCCAAAGATTCAAATATAAGGCTATATTTAACTCATTCGAGGACGAAGATGAATAACTCAAGACACGATCTTTTTTATTATTCAAACACTGTGCAGAGTCGTTCCATGCTGGCAAACGTTACATTTAGAGGCATGTAAATCCCAAACATGCACAATAGGACATTACACAGCGCCTCCAGAAGTGGTGATTTATTTTCCTCAGATAGCCCCTTGGCCTTAGCCTTTTGCTCTTTCGGGTAATAAACTGCTCGAAATGGGGCTGGAAGCGGGCGAAACGGCAAGAAGAACTTTTCACCTGAGCCATCTCATCAAAACCAAAGCTGTTCGACTGGGGTCTGCTCCGTGTGGAATTTTTTTTTTATTCAGTTCAACTTACCCAAATGGCATTCATGAGACGAAAGTCGTCTGGGATGACATCAGATCGTAACGGCGCGTGAATTTTCAGGTAAAAAGATTTGCTCGTGAGAAAGCACGCTCGCGTGTCCATTCTTCGTGATGGGCGGATTTCGGCCACAAACTGTGCAGATTGTTGGAGTGATTCGCAAAATTTGTGTTACTGCAGTTCGAACTTGAAGTGACTGCCAGGAATGACGCAATAAAATCGCAGTAAATGTTCTACGTGAATATCGAATTGCTTTTTAACCGCCGTCTTGGGAAAAAAAAATATATTTCAGCATTCCAGACGGAGCAACAAAGTAAAGCCAAGAAAGAAATTCCCTTACGAGCATTGGTGATTTGTAAATTGGGGAATTGTAAATGATAAATATCTTTGCACAATTCTGGTTCCTACGATAACATTTGAAGGAGAGGAAAATGGCACCAAGAGTTTTGGTATCTCTGATCCAGTGTGCTGTTTCTCGGAAAATTAAAATGATAGAAAATTAATCTCACGGGCGACGTCCGACGGTTTCAGAAGCACACGGTTAAACGTCAAAATCTCCATGTTCATTAACGAAGGAAAATTTTAATGAAAAATGATGAACATTACATCGTCACAACTTCCATATTTAACTCGTGATTTAGCGGCGAAGAAGTTGGATTTGTTGAAGACACCGACCTTTACCATCGACATTCAACTTCAACGATCATTAATTAATCAATTGCATGACAATTAGACAGTAATAAAATTCCCAAGCGGTTCAGATAACGTCAGCCATGGATTCCTTCGTGTTATGCCAGACGATAAAACACTAGGAAAGGCTTGATATTAAATTCCTCCGGATGCCTTTTTCCCAGAGGAATGACCCTGGAGTCGTCTCATCTCATGTTGCACGCTCATCCGGAGCCTTCCTCATAAATACTGAGGTGGGGGGAAGGGGGGGGGGAGCCTTAGAAGAGGTAAGAAGCCTGCAAAAGGGGGGGATGAATTTTCCATGAGCCCCGTTAATGAAAGCCCGTAATGAGGCTTGAGCAGACTTGAAGCCCTCAGATATCCTGTCGAGCCCCTCGAAAGGAATTGACACACGAGTCCTCGTGACCCCCCCCCCCCCCCCCCCCCCCCCCCCCCCACGGTAAGAAAATGTGCGCTGTGCCAGCCTGTTGTTCCCGTTTGCGGATTCCCCCCCCCCCCCCCCCCCCGTGCCCCCCCCCCCCCCCCCTCTTCCCGCAAGAGACAGAAAGGAAATGAAGCAAACCTCGGCCAGTCGGTCGAACCGGGCGAAGAGCTCGTTGAGGATCTGCACCAGCTCCGACGCGGAGTAGGTGGAGGAAATGGCCGTGAAGCCCACGATGTCCGCGAACAGGATGCTGGAAAAGGGAAACAGCTACAGGATGCTGGAGAAGGAAATCATCTACAGGATGCCGGAAACGAAAAGGGAAACGTGTTTCGTCTCGTCTGTCCAAACGCGAGCGAGATCGTGCCGAAGCCCGAGGATCGCAGGCTCGAGAAACCCTTCCAAATAAATAATGAAAACCGAAAGAAAACTTTTGTCATTTAAGGACTGGACCGAGCCGGGGGAGTGGCACACGGAAGGGCAGAAAATGCCGCTCGGCGGGTGATGGATGGCCGCTGGATGGCCGCTGGATGGCCGCTGGATCCATCGAGAATCGCGTAGTTCCCCGGATCATCCATCTTTCACTATCAAATGCTCCTTAAGGATGATCGCAGGCGATAAAACCAAAGTTTAGAAAAGGCAGGCTTTCCACCCCTGTGTGCGGAGGGGGAGGGGGGGGGGCCTTTAAGACCTTGAAGACCGCAGTGAAGGTCGAACCAGGGTGAAGTGTCCCCGAGTAAACAGTCCCGCCAAATTGAGTCTCCTGAGGTTACTTGCATCTCGGAACGGCTCGCATTTCGGAGTCAAGATTCATGGGGCAACAGTTTCATCTGCCTGGTAATATAATATCGTATCTTATCATATATCATATCGTATCGTATCGTGTGGCATGGTATTGCGTCGTATCGTGACGTACTACGACGCGAGTTTCACAAATTCGTTTGGACGCTGAAAAAAAAAGGTAACTTCGGGGAATCCTCGCGGGGGAAGGTGCAACGTCGCACGAAGAGGGAAAGCTGTATTAATAAATAGCCCGTAAATAGCATTCCTTAATGCTATTTCCGAGACACACGATCTGGTGTGACTCTTCCGTGAAAAGTGCGAGACAGATGCGAGTCACACGCCTCGTGCCCAAGATCCGCGCCGCTCGTTCCGGAATCCCCGTATTTCCGGGAGACACCTGAAGCGAGCCAAATTTCACTCGGAAAAATGGTAAACTTCGCAATTTTAAACTTCCCACTCGATGCCTGATGGTTTCCAAATTCCGGGCGTAAAAAAAAAAGAATCTCTGAGAGGCTTTAAAGAGAATATATCTTCCGTTAAATTGCCTCTCGATCGACCCGGGAACCGATCCCCGCGAGATTTCTCGCATTCCGATCGCAAGTTCCATGACGAACGGCGGAATTCTTTCCGGCTCTTCGATTCGGTTCGCGTGATGGATGAGACCGCATTTCGAGGCAGATGTTCACCCCCCCCCCCCCTTCCTTTCCCCCCCCCCCCCCCCCACCCCTTCCCCCGGGGGGATTTTGGGATGAACTCGAATGGATTTTCCCCGTTGCTCGGATCGGGAATGACAGATATGGGGGAAAACTTGTTTCTCTGCCGGATCGATGCCACGCTTCGCCGCTTCGTCATTCCAACGAGGAAAATCCGTGCCCGCATAACTCGTTTGTATCTGGGGGATCGATGGCGGGGTTCGCGCAATGCCGTGTCGACTCGCGGGAATCGCGCGATGCCGTGTTTCCTGGTGAGTCACGGCTCGAAGTCCGTGCCTTCGTCGACGTTTCCATTAATCGTCATTCGTAGCTAAGAGGAATGACACGGAAACGAGTATCGAATGATATCGCGACATGACGAGCTGAGAATCGCGAATCGGAATTTCCAAGTTGATTACACACTTTGGCCTTCGACGCGTAACGACCCCGGAACACGAGAGAACGGCATCGATAAGACACGCTTCATCCGACTCACCCGACCGATCGAAGGCCGTGCAATGTTGAAGGCCGTGCAATGTCGAAGGCCGTGCAATTTTCATCGCGAAACGTTTCAGCGCGACCGGCGACGAACGGCAAGAGGACCGAGCGAAATCGTTTCTGAATCTCATGCCCGGCTGCTTGTAATATCATGGGATCCTCACTTTATTGGGGGAGAGAAAGCCGGGGAGTGGAGTGGGGCAGGGGGGGGAGGGGGCAAGAAGGGGGGCGGGGAGGAATCGATAGAAAAAGACAAGAGGAAGAAAATGCGCTACTTTCCTTTTCTCTCGCTCTTCTATTCGATCAATTCGGCTCGGGTTGCTTTGATGCGGCCACCTTTCCAGTGTGCTTTCCAGTTTCTTTCCTCCCTTTTGTTCTCCGAGCGGGAAAGTTTTCTTTCCTCGGATGGGGAAGCGAGGGGCCGGAGAGGAGACTTTTTGCGATTCGATCGACTCGATGAGGTGGCCATCACCTTCCCCGATTTTTTTCGCGAAAATTGCACGGTTTTTCCACTGCGCATCGGAATGCGAACGTGCGCCGGCTTCGCGTGTCGTGCACGAGTGTTTTTGGCCGTCTCGTCGTCGCGCCGCGCACGAGCGCTCGTTCGCGGGTTCACCCCTTCGTGTCGGCCTCGCTTACCTGACGTTCTCGTGCCGGCTCATGTAGATGGTCTTGAACTGGGATGGCTCCTCGCCCTTCTCCATGTCCCGCCGCATGTCCGCCGCCACGTGCTCCGGCAACACCGACAGCAGGAGCCTCTCCTGAAACGACGACAGCGTTCGGGGATGAAGGGCGGTCGAGACGATCGGGGACGAAGGGCGGTCGAGACGATCGGAGACTGACGGTTGCAACGATCGGGCGGGAATGAAGGACGGTTGCGACAACGTCCAGAGATGGAAGAAGAGCCTAGTTTGGCTTCCTTCCTTCCGGCGGGTGGTTCTTCGTGCCACCAGAACAATTGATTGATATCGAGATGGCGTTTCATTAGTCCCGTGATTGATCGTTAGAGGGTTTCCTTTTCATTACCGTACGACGTTGCGACGCCCTTCTCCCGACGTCGATTATCTTCGCGAAAGACGTTTCGAATAAACAACGAGGGGTACGAAATACAGACGCTTTTGAGGCTTGAAAAATGCAATATCGAATAGAACACGAAATCTAATTAAAGTAAATCGAGAATAAAAAGCTTTTTAGTCCCTTCTTTCCTCTCCCCCTTTAAGGTAGCCTCATAGAACCTCCTCGTAAACGATTCCTCACCTCCGATCCGTCCCATCGTTCTAGAGGTTTCCTAATCCCGATGGCGAATGGAACGATAATGAAGAGGAGTGCACGGTGTGTCGTCCGGGAGGCTACCATCATCACCATCCATCAGCCTGATGATCCTCCGAGCCACTATTTACCCTCATCCTCGAATATCCCCGGATCCCCCAGGTGCATGAGCCTCGTGATCATCCTCCTTTTTTTTGTTACTCTCGGGTCCCCTCTGCTACTCTCCACCACGCCCTGATCACAGGCTCCCTCGTCGGGGCCCGACGTCTCGATTCCCTTCATGACGTCGACCCGTCGGGTGGATTCGGGGCGCAAGGGTCATCTTGGCAGCGCATGTATTTTGACGGGAGAACTATAACTTGTAGTCCTTAGTCGATGTATCTAAAATTTGAGGTCCAAAAAACTGGTATCTTTGTGCGCGTGAATTCCTGACAAACTGCTCGTTTTGAAGTACCACAAAAACGGAAAATGCAATGCACGTCTCCCTTTGTACATTTACTTGCTCCAAATACATGGCACGACTGTATTTTTGAAAGTACTTTAAAACATGGGATGTCAGCCGTCAATGTCTTCGATGACGAATGGCACCCACGAACAGCCGTCGGTAGCAAATAGTACTCATCGCCCTATTACTTTCAACCCCTAGTTGTGAGAGGAAACAGAACACATTGACGTGAGCCTACGGTGAGAAGTCTAACGGACATAAATCCGGTGAATTTCGGGCCATGAGTCAGGCTCGATTAATGCCGGCACGCATTCTCGAAGGAATCGGACCGTTGAATGAACACTAGACAGTCTAGGTAAGTCCTACGACTTCACGTGGAGAAGTTCTTCGCACTGGCGACGGACGAGGTAATAATATACGTGTGTAAGGGGTGGATGGGGCTGGGGTCATTGTGGCGAATGTGTATGGGGTACTTTTGGCAAGCGCTTCTAATCTGGCCCTCTTTTTTTCACAGTGTGTTTCATAAAATGGGGTGAAACAAAGAAAGAGAGATAAACCGAGAGGAGCGAGTGTTTACTCTCCACAATCTAAATGAGGCGGTGCAATCAGTTCGTGAGAGGAAAGTTTTCTGGGATAATACCTCAACATTCCACTTCCAGGATCTCAAATAGAAATGGATCGCTGGAGGGAAGAAATTCATTGGAAAGAAAGTGCTGGAGGGGAAGGGGAGGAAAGAAGGTAAACCTTTAAAATAAATAAAGAAGTAAATAAATAAATAAGTGGCAAGAAAGGGAAGATCGTGGGGCTTGGACTAACTAAGAGATTTTTCGGATCTCGTGCAAGATGCAGCGAAGAACGTTCTGACTAAATTTCGAGATGACAGACGAGGGAAGAGCGGTGACATTTGGTGACAGGCTCACCCAATGATGACAGGTGCCCTGCGATTAAATCGAGTGCGAGCTACTCCATTCGGAGATGGTGGTCGAACTCCTCGAGTCCAATAGTGCGAAACGATGAACAACGTGGATCAACAAGGATCTAAGTATAAAACTTCGAAGCACTGCGCCACAAAGACCCTAAGTTCAGCCTGTTCAGCCTATACATAGGCTATATATAGGCTCATGCGTAACTCCCCAAGTAACACAGTATGTCGATGAAACGTTTCCGAAATGTTGCCTATGTTGCAAGTTGATGTACAACGCTGATAAAACATTGCTTCAACGTTTTCCGCTTGGAATGTTGCTGCGACACTTCTACGAATGTTATTGCAACATTTGCTATCGACATCGAGAGAATGTTGACACTCTTGACATCGGCAACGTAGCGACAACATTCCGATTCGACATGGACTTAGCAGTTTTACGGAATTGTAAAGTCGTTCTCCTTGCCACGAGAATCGAAAAGAGAATTGTAAAGTTGGCGTGAGTCTCGATTTTCCCACAGTACACGAAAGTGCCCTTTTCCCATTCCCTGGAATCGTCCCGCACAGGAATGTTAAGTGCCTTGCCATCGTCTCATCATAGGAATCAATGAACTCGGACACTTCATCACTTGTTATCCTCATATTCGAGGCAGATTCATGGGGCCAAGATAAAAAAAACAAGCTCATATTTCCCAAAAGAACCCTTTCCAAGAACTCGTCGATTACATCCTACAGGATATTAAAAGCGATGATAGAGAGAGTCTGAGAACTGAATCTCTTTCATTTCCTCATCCTGAGAACAAGATGAGGAAAAGGACCGAACTCGTGGACACTCCGTAGAACATTGCGGGTGGACCTTTTCCTGAAATGTGCCTTATTTAGCACATCCAGGGGAAGATTACCTCCAAAAATGTACCATGTCTCCTGCCTGTACATGATACAGATACTGCATATTGCAAGGGTAGGGATTATTCCGGTACAGGCTTCGCCCTGTTGATGGGAACGTCTGGGTAGAGGGGTCAAGTACATGGTACGAAGTGTTGAAAGAAATAATTCAATAATGGCAGAATATGGGTCCAGTTCATGGCCAGTGAAGCCTATGCTTTTCCGGGTGGTAATGCCAATATAGGTTCGGATTAGGGGCCAGTGAAGCAACGTTTTCCATCAACGTTGCAGCAAAGTAAGTCTCGAAACGTTGCTGCAACGTATATGTAATTAATAAGTAACGATTTGCAACGTCAATGCAATGTTCTTTCACAACATTTGAGCAACGTTGACGTTTTGGACATTTTTACACATAGAAGCAACATTGTTCATCAACGTTTCCTAAACGTCGCTGGAATATCTTGCGTTACTCGGATCGATATCGCTGAACACCGAGATCGGCTCTGACCGGATGGCACTCGTCTGGGGCTCCTGGTCGGAGCAACATTTCCCAATTTTCCTTTAAAACCGAGTCTTATCATGAGATGGATTCAATGGACTCGTATGAGGTAATCTGCTTTATGGGAAAATGGAACACGAGCCACTGCCCAAGGCCCCACAGAAACCGCTCGAACATCCGTTTCATCGAAACTCAGAGTTGCTTGGGATTCCGGGCCCCCTCGCTCCTCCTCACTCCTCCTCGCTCCTCCTCACTCTTCCACTCCCTCTTTTATGGGGGATACGGGACCAGGGAGGAGGCGAATTCAATCCCATTGCATCGATTGCCATTATGAAAGATTGGGATTAGAGGCTTGCCGGGGCCGGCTTATAATCAGTTTCCGTCTAATCAAAATCCCATTCAAAGGTATACATCATATTCGTGAATAGGTTTCTGATTCCTTTGTGAATTCTGCGATTCTCCCTTTCCTCCGCCCATTCAAGTCCAATCATGATATGGAAAATGCAGTCGTAAAGTGGATTCAAACGAAGCCAGAGGACGAATTCCGAGCATGGTTCAAGACATGCTATTTCGTGGAAATACCATCGTCAGCACTTTCACTCGGCCCAATTCGGCCCAATTCCAGCGTTTCTGCGTTTTATTTAAACATTGTGTTCGCGTGGACGGCCGGTTGTCATTCCCGTAGGAATCGAGATTTAAAGGAGAAATTAAGAACCCGTGTGTCTCGAAGGTCGTCGAGCTTCGACAGAAATGACCTTAAATTCTCATTTCTGTCTCGAAAATGGGGTGATAGAAGGGAAAGACGAGGAAAAACGAGGAAAGGCGGATCCCCCCGTAATGAACTCGCCGTACCGAGAGAGAGAGAGAAAAGCTCGTCGGAGTCCATCGCCTTGACAAAGCCGACGGCCCGCCTCCCAAGACACGTACCGCCTTTTTTCGTTCGGATGGCTTATGAGAAGCGATTTCCCTCATCCGAGTCGACTTGAGGGAATTGAGGTGCGTCGGGGGCCATCGATCTTTCCCGTGATGGTCCCGAAAAATTCCATCAGCTTCAGGGCATGGGCGCGTAAAACTAGAACCTGGGCCTTTTTCGTCGAGGCCCGATCGAGGGGCTTAACGATCGGCCGAGGAAGAATGGCTCGGGAAATGCGATGTCGATATTTTCCTCGCGGAACGGCCGAACGAGACAAACAGAATAGACGTCTGCGATATTTTCGCTGTTTTTTTTTTCTCTTCTAAAGGCCCAGTAAAAAAAAAAAAAAAAAAAAAAACAAACCACCCCGCTCATGAATATGCATCCTCCCCCCCCCCCTCTCCCGCCCCCCCCTCCCCCCCCCCCCCCCCCCCCTCTTCCCCACACGCAAACTTTCTACCCCTGCCTCCAATCCTTGAATGGTGCGTCCAGGTAGGAAACACAAAGTATCCTGTATCCATTTGACTAAGTGCTCTATCCCTCACGCTCGACCGATTTGAACGCTGATCGAGTCTGACACTCCTCTATTATGCGAATCCACGCATTCGGAGAAACCATTCCGAGGGTCCTCGCCTTGCATTATTCAGGGGTGTCGTCGAGGCATGAACGGACCGCGGCGTCACCGATCTCGCCCATCGTCTCCGTCCTCGGTGCAACGGCATCGATTCCATCGATCGCCTTCGCCCTTCTGGGTTCGCTTCCGTGCGATTTAGATCTCCAAAATCCTGGAAGCGGTCTTCCGCCGCTCGGCCAGTCGCGAACTCGGCTCGGGCTTCTGCGAGGTTCGCAGGAGAAAGTCGTCAAGAACTTACAACGAATGCGGTATATTCTTCGCGGTCGTCGGAGAACAATAAGCGATATCAGACATAAACGAGAACTCATCGTTCCCCTTTGGAAATAGATCGGGAATGCCGATATCTCTCATTCGAAATGCACCATTCAAACACCAAAGTAGTACTACGTGGCTCGAACGGAACTATCTACAGAACGCAATGAATTATGCACGAGCTCGGTTGTGACGGACGAACGGGTAGCGACTGCATGAATGCAAACAGGGCCAACCGGGTCGAGAAACCGGGATTCGAAATAAACGGAGACAGGGGAACAAACAGCGAAGACGAACGACCTGACGACTTCATACAATTTTCATATCCTCGATGGATGGGTCTTCTTCCCGGGACAGACTTCCATTATGTGGCATGGGGAAGGACGGGATCGAGACTCCTGGGGGAATAGATCGAGACCAGTGGGGGAGTGGATCGAGACTCGTGAGGAAATAGATGGAGGCTCGCGAGGGAAGGCATCGAGACTCTCGAAGGGATCGAAACCCTTGAAGAGAGGGATCAGGACGTGTGAATGGGGAGCGGGTTCGAGCCCGATCCTTGTCCCAATAATCGAATATTTTCTCTTTACAAATCGCCTTGCTTTTACTTAAGAGAATGCGAGAGAGAAGCCAGGGCGAAAAAAAAAAAACGCTTCTCCCCGTGAATAGAGAGAAAGACTTGCATGAATTATTCAACGCCTTCACACCAGACGAGGGAAAAGGGAAAAAGCAAACGGGGAAAAACACCGGGGGCTTTTCTCTGCTCTTTGTCTGGTCTGTTAAGAGGGCTGAGATTTCATTTCGGAGGCCGCCTTTTCGGGGGGGGGGGGAGACAAAATGGATCTCTTTTACCTGAAAGCTCTTCTGGGGATAATGGCTCCAGACTTCTCTTCCCGATCCTGTCCCCCCAGAGACGAGGCCAGGAGAATGACTTTTTCGCTGGGACGAGCGAGTCATTACCTCAGCAATCCGCAGGGATGAAAGCAAATTACGACTTCCCCCTCCCACTGAATGAATGAATGCTTGTTGTCGGCCAGAAATGATAAATATTTTCGGAAATATCATTCGAGTCGAAATCGCGATAGAAGTCGCTGTTACGAACCTGAATGCAGCAATAAAATTAAAAGCTCGAGAATTTGAGTCCATTCGCAACCTAGGAATTTCACGAACACGAAAGCGAAATCCCAAGTCCCTGGGAAAGAGAACATACCTGCTTCCGAGTTTGTTCCTCGATGACCAGCTTGACCTCGAGCGCCTGCCGGGTCTCGAGGAAGGCCTTCCGCTGTCGGTTGATGATCCACGCCTCCAGTCCCGTCCCGAGGAAGCAGCTGCAGCCCACCAACAGCAACACGGCCGGCACCTGTCATTACAGTTTTCGCTTTTTGGTGGTTTCGTTTCGGGTCTCTTTTACTCGGTTATTGCGATTCTAAGGATGGCTTTTTTTTATTATTCGAATTCTATGGGTGGCATTTTTTTCCCCGAACCCCATATATTTCTCTCTGAAGTCCCGTTTCCCATCTAGTGAGCCCATTTGGTCTCTCCGGACGGTCCCTTTCTAAAAATGAAAATTCATACGAAAAAGGAAGAGGGAGGAGAAAGAAAGGATCCCATGCGGGACGAGATGGAATGAACTACTTTTTTTTCCATTAAAGTGCACGTGATCCATATTCATGAGGGAGGAGCGGCAGTCATTGATTACTGCGGCTCATGCAATTCATCCCCTTCACCATCGAACTCGAGTCACTCCCCCCCCCCTGCAAAACCCTCCAGGGATGTCAAAAAAAAAATAGACTCAAACTTGAGCAAAGAAAATAAAACTCTCAAACAAGGTCGCCTATTCTGGCACCAGGCATTCCAAGAGGGAAAGGGGGGGGGGGGAGTGGTGTGAGGAAAGAAAAGAAAGCAAGAATACGGCAGAAAGAGGGAAGGAAAAAGGGCAGTAGCTGGCTGACACATCCAGCTGACACGCAAGATCTCATCGACCGCCTCCCCTCCCCCCCACGGGAGGTCCACAATCAAAGCGAGAGAGAGTCTCCCCCGGCATCAAAGGAGGAAGCCCCACCGAGATCGGAACGAGATTTAATCTCGGTACAATGCGCCACCCAGGTCGTCTCGAGAAAGGAAACAGGTGGAGACACGGCCTGGCTCTTACATTTTGCGATCGAGTCCCAAAATAGAGCAACACGTAGGTCGATGACACCTCTTGCAGTTTTCATCTGTCGGCAGCACGTGGAAATAATTTAGGTCGAAGTTTTATGTCAGGATTTTGGGTTGAACTCGATGGGATCAAGGAAGAAAGGGAAAGGACTTCGCTCCTTCCGTGACTCCCATTTCTTTCCGGGCCGTCGAAGATGGATCGCGATGGACGTGCGCAAGGTTCGTGCGCTAATAGTCAAAAGGAGCTTAAAGGCTTTGATGAGGATCGTGGAGATGCAGAATGATCGAAAACAATTACTGGGAAGTTGATCGGTGACTCTTTGGACTTTCCGTTCAAAATAATGCTAGGAGAAAATGGCCGCTGCTGCAAATTCTTCGAGAACCGTTTGATTTTGAAGAATTCTTTGAGAATTCTTCAAAATCAAACGTAACTGTAAGGTATCGCGTTATCTACTCCAGATAACTCCATAAAAACAAGTTAGTTACAAAATTAGAGCTTGTAATAATTGGTGGCTCGGGGGAGGGGGAGGGGGCAAGGACATAGCCAGGATTTCCCCAATAGGTGGAGAGATGGAGGCTGGAATTTTCCAAGCTTCCCCTTATAACATGGCCAGAAACGACTTCCGGGGTGGGAGGGGGGTGGGGGAGGGGGGAGGGAGAGATAGGATGATGCAATCATCGTAGACCTGATTGGGAGGACCAGAAGCAAACTTCTTGGGGCTGGAGGAGACAACCCCTGGCGATTCATCAAGTCTTGTACATTTTTTAAATAATAAATCCTGTCCTTGAGGTTTACTTCCTACGTAGTATTAATACTTCCTCTTCTTTTTCGTCCTCTCCCCGGCTCAGTTACTCTCCTCTTCCTCCTCCTCCTCTCCCCCTCGTCCTCCTTTCCCCCTCCTCCTTAACCCCTTTCTTCTTTCCCCACCTCCCACAATCCATCCTTGGTATTAAGTCATCGGAAGAGATAGATAATGCAATTGCATAAATGTGCATTTCCTGGAGGAGAATCGTCATTCCACATTAAAGGGTTTAATAAAGCAGTGGGTCTCAGCCTTCTATCTCACGATCCACCGAGTCTGATTCTCATATTTAGTTGGCATTTATGGCATTTAGTTGGCTTTATGAACAGGCATAAATAAAGCAGTCCCGAGAGTCGAAGACAAATCTGCGAACGAGCAGAAACACGTGCTCGCGAGATGGCGCAGAATCGGGCACGAAGGAAAAACTAAACTTTAAGCCCGAAAACTTGCAGTGTTCACCGCTTCTTCATCATGCCAACGGAAACCAGCGGGAGAGACGAATGATTTAAAGAGCTGTGTAGAGATGGATATTGGTGTACAGGAAGACGAATAAAATGACTTTCTGTTCACTTTCTGGAAATTCACAAAGAATGCACTGTTCTCGAAAATGCGCAGCCCCGACTCCGAAAGGGAACCACCACCGATCTCAGCCTCCCCCGAAACCGTTCGATCGCTGAGAAAAAAAACCCAACGAGGCGAAAAACGAACAGACACCGCCGACGGAATTCCGACACCGGACCCGAACGTGCAACGTCCCTCTCCCCCTGGCACTCCAACTCGCTGAATCGAATTCTTCCCCTCCGATTCATCGAGTTCTGCTCGGCTGGGACGAATGCCGCTGACAACCGACGGAGTGTTTACCTTCGCGTCCGGATGACGTTCATATTGTTCCGGCTCCTTCCAACTCCTTCCAGCCTGTCGTATCGGAGTTCCACAGCTCCGGACGCATTCGGATCGGACGAAGGGACAAGTTGACACTGCGCTCGAGCATCGAAATGAACCTGCTTCCGGATGGTTTCTAATTCACTTTCGGCATTCTGGGAGCGAAGAGTGTCGGTGAAAAATTAGTGGAAGAAGTGATGAGAAATTTGAAATAAAAAATTTGAACTTTATTTTGTACTCGGCATGCTTGCAGAAAATGCTTCCGATCTGGTAGCTGTTTACTCTGTTGATTATTATCGTGATGATCTGAGAAGAAGGGGCTTCTCGAGAACCGAAACTCAATTTCCAGCAAGAAATATCTCCAATAATCTATAACATAAATAGGAAATTAAAAGTTGAAATGACCCTCGTGGATGACCGGCTGAACACAATCGTATTCCAGTCCAAAATTCGTCCGAAATTTATCCACGTTTCATCCGAGATGCATCCCAATTTTATTTTCGTAGAAGGAATTACTGGGATTTAAAACATTTAATATTTGTTTGTTTGCTCCTCCTTTGCATTCCTCCTTCGGCTTCTCATCTGGATTCCGAGAGTGGCACTTTCAGGAAATTTCATTTCAAATTCACTTGCAATGGGACGTGGGTTTCTCGCTTCTCTCTCTCTCTCTCACTCTCTCTCTCTTTTTCTCCCTCTCTCCCTCTCTTCCTCATACTTAATTGATCTCCTCGCAACCCACCGAGAGGGAAAAGCAACTTTGGTCGTGACTTTTGAAGCGCCTGTCACAACTGATATTTGGCAGAAAGATTGATGGTTCTATAAGGTTCTCTAGCGTGCCCGTCGGTCGGCGGTGCATGTCGATAGGGGGCGCTCTCGTCGCATATGCAGAGGTAAACATAAAATAAGAAATATCAAAATAAAATTACTTGTGGCATTTCCAACGCTCTCGGCAACATGTCTAAGCCCACGATGCAGGGAAGTGTCCCATTAACTTATTATCAGAATGGTACCAGAATGGAGGCTCGGTAACTGTGAATATTTGCTATTTGCCTGTCCTGGAATATGTAATAAGAGATGAATTCCTGCCATTCCAGTGACTGCAATCGATTCAAAGTTGTGCACAGGTTGCATGCAGCTATGGAAATATATTGCGATCACTTGAAACTCTTTTGCTGTTCCAAAACTGTTGTGCCAGTCTTTTATACCCGACGCAAATGCGACCATGCGACCTACCCTCAAGTATCGCCATCTGGAGGATTTGGAATAAAACTTTTGAGGCTCGTCAACATCTCTGCCAAATATCAGATGCATCCAGCTGTCCTATCAAAGGTCACAAAGTCATTTATAACAACCCTGTATATCAGGAAGATAAAGAAAATGAAGAGCGAATCCCCCAATGAATTCCTTTTGGGAGCAAAAAACCCTATTGGATAAATGCCACGAGATGGTTGTTGGCGAGAGAGTGAGGAAAAGAAGTCGCGTCGTAAGGAGAAAAACTAGAGACAGGGGGAAAAGGTGGGGAAAGGGGGGAGGAGGAGGACGGAAGAGGGTAGGGGAAGGAGGGAAAGGGGGGAGGAGGGAAGGGGGAGAGGAGGGAAGGGACAGGAAAAAGGAAAGTCAATCGGGGAAATAAGCTTCTACCGTTCTCAACATGTCATGAATCTCTAGGGGGTCTCTGAGCTCGGGCAAGTTAGAAACAAATGTCTCCATGAATCATGGCTCCCCTCCCCCCCAGCCCCCCATCCCCCCCCAATCCCTTCCTCCCCGCCTCAGCCTCCATATCCTTCGGATCCACAAACTTTTACAACCTCTAAGTTGATATGAAGAACTGGTCGATATGAAGTTATCTTGAGTAGATAACGCAATTCATTACAGTCGTGATTGATTTTGTGGGGGGGTTATTGTTATACCCTTTACAGCACGGACCACTTTGTCCTGTTTCTCGTTCGGGACCGGAATGTCAGGGACCGTTTCGTCCAAGACCATATCATTCGGGGCCATTTCGTCCAGGATCATATTATTTGGGGACCATAATGCATTCGCGACGGGATCTGATAAGATTCCTTTAGGCTCACGAGAGCCATGAACTATTCTATTCAAAGAACTATCTGATTGGAAAGAAAGTTCTCGGAATTTCTTGAATATCCAGTACAATTTTTTTTCCAGAGCATGCTAGAATGTTCTGCATGTGTTTATAAGTAGGTCGTGTCCTTCGGCATACAACCGTATATTATTACAGCCCTGGTGCTCTCCAGCCATGAACCAGCCCTACCCTCTTACTAAGGAGCAAGTTCGCCTGCTTCTTCTTTATGACTTCCGAATCGAGAAGAAGGCAGCCAATTCCATCGCTGACATCAATACCGCGTTTGGCCCGGACACTGTGTCCAAGAGCACTGCCTATGATTGGTACAGTCGCTTCCAGAAAGGAAATGAAAGCCTGGAAGACCAGCCACGCACCGGTCGTCCTTCGGAGTTTGATAACTCTGCCTTGCAGGAGGCACTGGAGGCCAACAACCGGCAAACATCGCGAGAGCTTGCGGACTTGCTGGGTGTCTCCCATACAACTATCCTTCATCATCTGGCTGAGCTTGGCAAGAAGGCAAAGTTGGGGTGCTGGGTACCCCACAAGCTGGANCACAAACTCTTTGGTCTCCCCTTTACTTAATTATCCTTTCACACAAAATTTGGAGATCCTTTCGACAGTAGTCCATGCTTAACTCCATCGTCCCCTTTGGTGATTTCTGCGTGTGTCAAATGCTTTAGAATGTAGTGCACAAGTAATGCACCTTCAGATGTTTATTAGATGATTCTAATAAACATCTAAAGGTGCATTACTTGTAAACTAATCAAAAACAAAATTCCTTAAATACCTTCTCATCCCCAGTCCGTGAACTCTAGAAGTTTCCCAACATTTATTTGGGAATTAGAGACTGCATACATTCCGAAGAAATTTCAAGTAGCCATGCAGGTTCAAACTGCCAAGTGCCATTACAAGCAGCAAAAGTGATAAATATGACAAGTTCCGGGTATTTCAACGAATGATCTGAAGCTTAAGCCCCCTAAAAACCTGCAATGCATAGACCCCAAGGATGAATATGGAATAAATTTCCTCTAGGAAGCAAAAACTACGTTCATTCTCTACCAAGTGCATGGTGTGGGGTGTGGACCGATATATAGAGAGGTCTAATCGCTTAAGGATTTTAAACCTGAGGCTTTTTCCCCTTACAAATATTATAAATGCGTACATCATGCTTTCGCTTGACGCCGACAGAAAAATAAAAAAGGACGCCTGCTCACCAAATCGGAGTAGTTTAGTCCGTGAGAATACTGATGAGTGAAGGGGATAATAGAAAGGGCATTGGGTACAACGGAGCTCTACATATTTAGACGGATTTGGAACGATGACTAGACTGGATCAGACAGGACTGATTTGATGAGCTCAAGTCTCGAGAGACCTGTCTCCTTTGCAGTGGCTTTGAAGTATATGCGCTACTCTGCGAATCAGACGACTGGTCCTGGCCACAGATGGGGAAAGCGGAGGAGGTTCATGTCGGAGGTGGGACTCTCGCTTTGTATGAAGGCACAAAAAAGCGAGTCGTTGAAAACTCGAGACGTAAAGGAGGGATAAGGAATCATTTTGGTCTCATCTCAAGTAACACGGGAAGTTGTGAGAACGTTTCCGAAATGTTGCCAATGTATGCTGCAAGCTAAACATCGACGAAACATCGCTTCGACGTTTTTCACTTTTAAGCACTTGGAAAGTTGCTGAGACCCTTCTACGAACGTTACTGCAACACTTGCTATCAACGATTAAATAATATTGGCACTGTAGACAGCGACAACGTGACGACAACATTCTGATACAAAACGCAGTTGGGAGTTTTAAGGAATTGCCAAGTTCTCCTTCGGGCCACTAGAGAGAGGTACGGGTCTCGCTTTTCTCACAGTACACAGAAATGCATTTCTCCCTTTCCCTATTTCGTACCTTCCCGTATGTCTCGCCTTGCCTCGTTATAGGAATCAATTAACACGGACACTTCCTCATTTGTTATCCCCATATTCGAGACAGATTCACGGAGCCCAGGCCAAAAACAACCTCGTATTTCATAGAAGAACCCCTTCCAAGAACTAGACAGTTTTATCCCGCCGAAAACGAAGAACAATAAGATTCTGTCAACTCGGTTCATCTATTTCATCCCCTGAGAGCGGGATGGAGATGGAAGAATTCGCGGACATTTTGAGTGGACCATTCCCTGAAATGTGCCATACATAGCACATTAAGGGGAAGAATAAGTCCCAAAATATGCTATATCTCCCGTCTATCCATGTTTCAATTACTGCATTAAACATGACCAGGGGTTATACTATTACAGGCTTCGTCCTGTCGACGGGAACGTCTCCACCATCACTGGGTAAGAAATTAAAGCACACTATATTGCCGAAAGTATCGGGACAAGCTCCCATCCGCCCATAACAGATTGTCCCACAGGTCATGTGGTAGAGGGCATGACTGCTGGCTGGCTGTCCAAAAGTATATAACGGTTGTCTGGAATCAGTTACGGTCGGTGTTTGCCAGCTGATGGAGTTTGAACACGGAATGAGAGTTGCTTGTCATATCGTCCTCTGTCCCGATGCTTTTGGCAACGTAGTGCATATGGTAATGATGAATGAAATAATTCAATGTTGGCATGAATATCGGTCCAGTTCGGGGCCAACGAAGCCTATGCTCTTCCGTGTCGTAATGCCAGGTCCAGATGAAGTGCCGGTGAGGCAACGTTCTCCATCAGCATTGCAGCAAGTTCAACAGTCCCGAAACGTTGCTGCAACATGTACGTAACGATCTGCAACGTCAATGCAATGTTCTTTGGCAACAATGGAGCAACGTTGGGGTTTTGGACCTTTACGCTTCGAGTCAACATCGTTCAACGACTTTATTAAAATGTTACTTTGGATCTCTCTGAATTAGGTTTCATTGCAGGGCATTGGTCTTCACAATTGAGTTCAGTAGGAAAAATATTTATTGAATTCAGTAATTTAAAAAAATATTGGCACTATGTGACGATGTCCACTTAACCCCTTGAACGACGTCTTCAAATTGACGCAAATTCTGAGTAAATATCCTCGAGCGACCCCAATTAACCCAAAGCGACCGAGAGCAACCGTAATTGACCTGACACATACTGAGGCTAATTATCCTCAAGCAACGGTTCTCGACTTTTCTTAGCAACGGCACACTGGAGTTACTTGACAATTTAAACTGACCACTAAAATGAGGAAAACCAGGACCCATAAGATTCATTCGTGGAAGTTTCAATTTGAACAGTCACTCAGCACGACAATAAATGTAATACTAGCTTGAATTCTTCTTTTTTTTTTAAATATATATATACAGTATTTGGCTTGGAAGCGACACCTGTTGTTTCTGGTTCCACATCGATACAGCTTAATGTTAAAAGCGACCTCAAGGAGCCAGCTGGCATTGTTTAGACGGGACCTCAACCTAGCTTTATTTTTTATTTATTTTTTCCAATAATACGAGGCAAAAGCAATCTGAATCTTATAGCAACAAACATTTATGTTTCCTAGATTGACGTTTTCTTAATAAAAGCACACGAGAAGTTCCCAACAGACTTCTGATCCAGATTGACTCCGATTGCGTTCTCTCGGCACACAACCTCATCAAGAGAAGTCACGATCGCGAAACTCTGAAACTTGCCGAGTCCTTTCGTTCCCCTCCTCGCTCCACGAAGGCCTCCATGAGGGGCTCCATGAGGAGCTCCACGAAGGCCTCGAATCCACCTCCTACCCTCCTCGCCCTCCTTTGGCGACGGGCCAAGAAGAAGCAGGCAGCACGGCACCCAGGGGTGCAGTGCTCCCTGTTTTTTCTTCATGAATGAGAACCGCTGTCCTGGAGTGACTTGAGTATCTAAAATTGACTCCGGGTGACCCAGGGCGACCCAGGGCCACCCAGGGCCACCCAAATTATTCCGACCACTGAGATGAAGTACTCTCCTTTTTTTTCATCTCATGTGTGTTAGGACGATCACGGGTGGTTCGATTTTGGTCTCTCTCTTTGAGATTTATTTATTTATTCATTTTATAATTTAGGTTACTTTTATATAATTGGGCCCAAGTTAGAACGATGGATCAATTTGAGCCTCTCCAGGATAATTATCCCGAAGCCGTGTCCATGAGCTAATGTGAGATACTTATGGTGAATTAGGGCCACTTTAGACCAATTATGCCATCAAGACGACCTTGGCCATCACAGTGCCAATTGCAATCGCCGAACGAGCCACGGCTGGATCCCCAGGAACGAATTCCAACTTTTGTCGCACCCTGTAGACGACGATTACAGGCACCTGGAGATGGGGGACGGCACGGAACAGATGTGCCAAATGCGCCGTAACCAAAAAAGCCATCCGGCATTTTCTTTCTCAGTACGGAAGAAAATCGGAATTTCATTTAATATAAATGCCATTTTTATTTATTCTTTAGCTGTTGCTCCACTTCCTCGCTTTTTTTGTTTTACGTTGAAGTGGGTTGAAACCGATGCGGTTCAACTCCGACAGTCCCCTTTCCCCCTTTTCCCCCCAAATGAGAAAAACATGGAGCTGAAGCCTGCGATGGCGAAAAGATTTGCCCCAATCTTGCTCGACGGAATCTGGGGAAATTTTTCATCCTGCGAATCGGTCGGTGAAACACCCGAAGAACGAAGCTTCCTATTATCTTCAATAAGTTTTAACTTTTCTTCATTGATAATAATTACATTCGCATTGGAAAAACTCGGGCATCTTCGAGTTCCGCACCGTATTTCTATCCCTCCAGTTGCATCGTGACTTAAATTTCCTTGCCACGCTCGATGAGTCCACACTCTCGACCGCTAAAAATTTATCTCGCTAAAAAATCTCGCTAAAAATTTCTGCCATCTCTTTCAACGTCGACGTGGCCTATTATGTTTGCGTTTCTCGGACCTCGTCCACACGAGAAAGTTTCCTTGCGAAGGCGATGGAAGAATCTAGCAGAAGGAAGATAATGAAAGGAAACTTTCGAAGACAAAAGTTTCCTTTGCAAATCGACTTGCTAAGAAAAACTGCATAGAAAACTTTTTGGGATGGACTAGGCCTCAGCGCTGGCACTAAAAATAAATAAAATAAAATCAATCAATCAAATTAAAATAAAAATTAAAATACTTAAAAATATATATATGTGTGATGGAGAGAGCCCGACCTGAAACGGCAGATGCTTGGCAAAGGGCAGCAGGGCGATGAGGACGAGCGCGAAGACCCCGGTGACCACGCTCGCCGCGATGGCTAGCCTCAACCGAATCGGCAAAGTGACGATCACGAGGAAAGGGAAGACGAGGGACCAGGGGATGAAGGCGGAGGGAGAGGCGGGGAGTCCGGCCATGCACACCCCGACGGTCACCTGGACGAGCAGGGTCGCCAGGACGCACCAGGGGAGGAAGCGCCAGATGGTCTCGTTGAGGGCGCCGCAGGCGCTCAGGGTCCAGACGACGACGTAGAAGACGACGTAGGCGACGCTGAGGCCCAGCGGGGTCCCCGGGTGGGAATTCTCACTCGTCGTGTGAGGGGGTCCCGCTCCTCGGATCAGAATGGGAAAGTCCCTGGCCGCGGGCGTCACCGCCACGGCCGTCGCTTCTTCCCTCGCGTCTCGAATCGACATGCATATGAGGAAGATCACGTACAGCCCGAACGAGATCCCCGCAAACAGAAACACTTGCATGTCGAATCTGCAAAGACGATCGAAAGTGAAACGGAGTCGACCCCCGTCGCGACCCCCGCGAACCCGACCCCTACCTCTTCTGCCTGCGATAGTAGAGCTGAAACAGCGACTCGACCTCCGGATCCGCAAACGCCTGCCTCATGAGCTTGTGCATCGGAGTCTTCGCCGTCTTCCCCCCTTGTCTCTCCATCGCGAACTTATCCGCCTTGATGACCGAGAAGGACGACCCCCCGAGGCTCTGCGGCTTCAATATGTTCCTGATCTTACTTGAGAGCTCGGACGAATCCCCAGAGGACGTCGAACGAGCGCTTCTCCTCCTCTCCCCGATCCCCACTCCGAGTCGGTCCGGGTCCTCCCCCGCTCCTCCTCGGTCCTGCTCCTCCTCGATCCCCACTCCGAGTCGTTCCGGGTCCTCCTCCTCCTCTCCCATCGTCTGCTACGGGGATGCCATCGTCCCCGTCGGACGATCGCCGTGGCGCTCCGATCGATCTGGCAGTCTGCTCCCGGACTTAATCGCCTGCGAAGGGATTTCAGTCGAACCGTGAATGAATGATGGCGCGGACATGCCTGAATGAATGATGGCGTGGACATGCCTGAATGAATGATGGCGTGGACATGCCTGAATGAATGATGGCGTGGACATTCCCGAGAACGGTCAATTAAGTTTTAAATCTGTTTGGCACTGTCATGCTCTTCTTCTCTTCCGGTATTAACTTTTTTTCCCTACCGTATTAAACGGGGAAAGTTTTGATACGCACATAATTGAGAAAGCAACCAAACACTGTAAGCATAATTGCAATAATTACGAAACACATTATCGCCCCAAAACTTTGCAGATCAATTGCTTCCGTGTTTTTTTCTGCAGCTAGGAAAGCTATTGCTCCCCGAAACGACTCCGAGGGCTGACGGAGGTGACATCTGAGTCATTAGTCTCAAATTGATTAATATGATGGGCCCTTCAAGAACAGAAAAAGGCATAAATGATCTGTGCGTTCATTACTATGAAAATGAAGGGTAAAAATGCAAATGGAGACGGAAAATGCAAATTTCAAAAATTACAGGGAAAAAAGTGAATACAGTTAGAGTTCCTCACCGTTCGTGAGCCATCGTCCGACCTCTCAAATATTATATGAAGAGATTAAATATTGTTATTATATTTTCTAAAAAATGAATATCCCCAGCGACGCCTGGTGATCATTGGACTCCACAGACAGGCTTCGACCATCGCGCATGTAAATCGTGGAGAGATCGACTGAGAGTCTCATTCTCCCGAATGAATGAAGCATTAGGAGGGGATTTGGGACCCCGAAGTCCTCGAAGCCCTCAAAGCCCTCGAAGCACTCGATATCCCGCTCGATCCGACCCGGCCACACCTTCGAGCACGTTCGTGGGGGAAATTAATTGAAGCGGGAAAGGAGAGTTGCTTTCGTCTCTGCACGCAAAAGGCCGCAGAGGATGATAAATTGCAGACAAGGCGTGTGCGAATTCTCTCTTCTTTTTTGCGTGCTAATTCCTCTCTTCTTTTTGCGTGCATATTTCTCCTCCCTCCCCCTCCTTTTTTTACTCTCTGGTTTCCTTCGATTTTGCAAGCTCTTTGGCTTGTTTCCGACTCTGTGTCCTCCGAGAGCATCTGCGGTGGAAAGCGAGAGCATCCGAGAGCATCATTTGCGGCACGAAAGGCAGGGCCCGATTGCGTGAGGGTTTTCGACGGATCAATGCCAAGGCATGCCGGTCGGGTCCAGCAATGCAAGGAAAGCTCCCCCTGCCCCCCCCCCCCTCCCCCCC